>QVNZ01016188.1:0-31829 GCA_014825645.1 Pseudomyrmex dendroicus | reverse complement strand
TTGTCAACTTTCAGAGACATGCTCGACCAATAGTTTCTCGGGTGTGTGCAAGATACTAACCGAATGTTCTACAGTCTATGAGGCCTTGAAGGAAGGCCAAATGCCCGCTAAAACCTGCGGTTATCGGCATTTTATTCCAGTAGTTTGTTGTCCGACAAATCCTACGAATCCTACGAAGGAACCAACACAACAAACACCGCAGTCGGACACTGAAAAAGATACGGAAAAAAAAAAGACGCAAGTTTTAGATAACAGAAGAGGAGCGTTGGCGAGAGCAAGTATGTGTGCATAATATCTTTGTTAAATCTCTTGATAAAGTGAGTAAAGCAAAAAGAAGAAAATCAATTAGCTTTTCTTGAAAAAACAATTTCAATTTAGTCTCGATATTCCCTTCTCTCTTAATTAAAGTATGTGTTTTTCTACTCAGAATGTGCGGAAGCCGCGAAAGCTGTCTACGGTTTGGAGATACCACATACTCTGGCGGGGAATCGAGAACTCGTGAACGTGTCGCGTTGCGCGGACATCCTGAAATCTCGCCAACTGATCGTAGGCGGTAAAAAGGCCGAACCGAGAGAATTCCCGCACATGGCGGCTATTGGTTATGACCCCAACGACGACGGGAACATCCAGTGGTTGTGCGGTGGTAGCTTAATTTCCGCCAAAGTTGTCTTGACAGCCGCTCACTGCACGTGGACGAAGACTTGGTAAGTTCCGAGTAATGTGTTTTACTTGTACTTGATGAAGAAATCGACTCTAATTATTTTCTTTTTTTAAAGGAAAGCTGCAAAGTGGGTGCGAGTCGGTGACCTGAATCTCGCGGAAACGACCGACGATGCGAAGCCACAGACCGTCAGAATCCGAGAAAGTATAAGACATGAAAATTATAAACAGCCGTCGCAATATCACGACATAGCTATATTCCGATTGGAGAGAGAAGTCACTTACAACGCGTGGGTCAGACCGGCGTGTCTTCCGGTTGATTGGCCCGACGTGCGTAACTACAACCAGACTATTGCCACTGGATGGGGTTTAGTCGACTGGGGTGAGACATCGTAGAGAAAAATTCTAGCGCAATCAACATACAAATAAATTGAATTGAATTTAAAAAACTTTACAATTGTAAAAAAATTATTAATACATTATATTGCGTTGTGTTCTGTTCTTTAGCTGACGACGCCGGCTCAGACAGTCTGTTGAAAGTTTCCCTCAATTTGGTTCCGCATGCTACTTGCAACGGGTATTTCTCTGACGGCGGCAGTGAAGCGGAACTTGCGCAAGGTATTGTCAACAAATGGCAAATGTGCGCGGGAGAGTCTGGAAAAGACACTTGTCAGGTAATATAAACTAGAATAATTTAAACTTACTAAAACTAAGCAAAAAAAAGCATTACTCGATTTTAATTGCTTGGTTTTTTGTTTTTTTTAATCAAGGGTGACAGCGGAGGTCCTCTCGTCATCTACAACGACGATCACGAATGCATGTACACCATAGTTGGAATAACCAGTATCGGACGATTGTGTGGTAGCATCATGCCTGGCATATACACTCGAGTTTATCATTACGTACCCTGGATTGAGAGAAACGCGTGGCCGGAAAATTCTTAACGTGTATCGCTTTTTCTTAGTGTTACCTCAAATATGTTTTGTATACTCATTTTTTTACCTATTAAATAAATCTTTTTTTACATGACGCATTTGTTTTTATTGAAAACCTTCCAAACTACGAAAAAAAGATAGCATAATTAAAATATGACAAACGTTATTAAGAAATCTATAAAATCTACGAATAATTTACATAAAACAGATCTATAAATTAAAAAAATTCATAAAAAAAGTCCAGTTTTTGAGAAGCGGCTGCGTACAAGCCGTGAGAATTCCTGAGGACACTTGGCATCGATTCCTGGACGCGCAAGCGCCGATCAGCGAATTCTCACCGACTTCCGTTTCTCTTAGTTGTCGGCGAATCCGTCGTACTCGACGAACCGAATAACACGGCCGTCTATTTTCGTTTATCTCGAAGAAACAACTCCGTTTACCGTGACGCTTCTTGTCTCAGTCGAGGTAAGGAAAAGTCGTTCGCGGAGCAACCAACTGTACACATCTCGTGTGACGGAATATTTGACGCAGAACACTTATTGACATGCAACAATAATTGAGCTTTCGGAAAAAAAAATGAGTAAGAATACTCTTGATATCAAAACGCAACAGAAATTTAATTTAAATAAAAACTATTGCAATATTAAAGATACGAGGTATGGATTTTTTAATAAAAAGTATGAATATTATGTAGTACATAATATTAACAAAATGAATTGCTAAAGCCGGAATTCGTCATAAAAATATCAGAAATAATGAGAAAATAAAAAGAACAATGTAATAAACGAGCACGTTACCTGTCAAAAAGTTTTTTTTAATCTTAATCTTCAGATATAGAGGGAAGAAGACTCAATGTCGGCTCTACTAGATGTATGTGGAAATGATACTGGCTCGCCATCGATATCGAAGGCTGACGACAATCTATCAAACAGTGACGGGCCGTTGATTAAGGGTCTTATCCGACAAAATAGTTGCAGCAGCATGCGTGCGAGGTAAATAGCAGAACGCTGCAAGTCAAGCTGAGATTTCATAGACAATTCACTCGCAACAATTTTAACAAGGTCAATTGGTTCGTATGGGATGTCTTCGACGTACGAGAAACCCATGAAGAAGCGTTACTGTCTTTGGACGTTGACTTTGGTTTTGGCGATAATCGGTCTGTGCAATCTCTTTCTGAACATTACTGTCATCGCGGTTTTGCGTATAAGTCAGGGAATGGAAGCCATGGAAGTAATTCCAGATGAGAATCTTGTGAAGTTCTATGGAAGAACCGATCTGGACAAGGTACATGTAACATATATATCTTCTTACAATCTGACAATGTTTTAGATAAATTTTTGTACTTACGTCTTTTTATGAATCCGTATTTTTTCATAAATTTTTTGTTGTGAAGATATTTCTCCAGTCGGGCGTCTGTCAGAGTTACGGCGACGAACCGATGGAAATATCTGGCGACGAGGCCGGAGTGCGCGTTGACGTGAAGAGTCACGTACACGAGATACACTCCAAGCTGGACGTTCTGCCAAACGGCACTGTCGTATCGCTGATGGAATCGTTCGAGATAAAGGACCCACGTACCGGCGTGACGTACTTCACCACCGACTTCCCAAACTTCGGTTTGCCGAACGGCGTCGAGACGATTAACGTAAAAATCGCCGAAACGCACAGAATCACGGCACCGGTTAACGAGAGCTTAAGTGTCAAGTCCGACAATCAGATCTTGTTGCACGGCGCGGAAGGTGTGCGAGTCGACAGCAAGGATATCATGTGGGAAGCCCACTTGGACATGATTCTCAAGAGCGTAAATGGCAGTATTGTTCTAGATACCAAGGACGGCGTTACCATCGACTTGAAGAATATTCCAGTAGCGCCGATGTTTCTTCCGAGTCCGACGGGAACTCACGAGCAGTACAAAGTGTGCGTGTGCATGCCGCAAGGAAAGCTTTTTAAAGTGCCGGTTCGACCAGGCACCAGCTCTCGTACGGTTAATTGTGCGCGAGTCGCCAGGACTCCAGAGAATGATCCTTGTTTGCACTAGGTTCTGAAAGCGCGAAGACCGCGATGTTTTCTAAAAACTTCCTCGCGTGAATCAAGTGACGTTATATATCACTGCCAGGTGAAAGAAACTTCAGAGAGTTCAAATTAGCAATTATATCGGGGCCTAATTGGTAAAAAGATGCTTGATACAAAATAATAATGATCCGAAACAAGTTATACACCATTCAAATGTGGTTAATTAATATTCGCAAGTATCTCTATAAAATTTTAACACGTTTTTCAATAAAAATATTTTGATAAAGCTAAAATTTTCGAAGACGTCTCTTTGTAGAATCTTTCAATAATAATTCCGAATGAAAATATACAAGGGAAAGATGTTTAAGGTGCTATACACACATGACTGTGTCTTGTAGATTATACATACTTTATGTCGAATTACGCACATACTGTTGTTATATCTCTATCAAATCACACTTGACTTCAATGATTGAATTGTCGATATGAACTTAAATTTATATCTTAAATACTCCATGGTAGATATCGTAGTTATTGTATCATTAAAAGAAATTTAGATTGCCACAAAATCCACTCATCATCAAAATGTGTACAAATATGAAATACATTATTATAAGAAAAAATTGATGAGAAAGTGAACATCATTTCGTCACGTAAAAACACCCACATTTCCAGAAGACAAAATGCATTACTTCTGGTATCAAAGAACTTAAACACTTTCGGTAATCATCTCCTCGTTGCTTTCATCCATATCTTCCTGCTGTTCCTGCTCCGTGGGAGGTTCGTATGCCTTATCCAGTGGACTCGCTACTACGCCACCTGCCCACACGCTCATCTCTACCGCGAGTTTGTTTGAACCTTCTAGCAAAGGTCTATAGCCACCGTGAGCTAATACTCGTAGTAATGTTTGAGCGGTAAGACACACGAGATCTTGTTGCTCAAGTGTCATTGCGGTATGTACACGAATATTACCACCCTCGCATGGATCGGAAATGCCTAAGACAATTTCACATATTTTTTCATAATCACTTAGATATAGTCTTATTTTTTTAATGTGCTTTTGGAACTAAATCTGATGCTGCTATAACAAACAAAAATTCTTGTCATACGTATATTTGTAAATAACATTACCTGCTGAACCCGGGAGAAACAGTCCAGAAGCAAGCAACTGCAGCACTCTCTTATACGCTTGATGTATTGGTAACGCTTGTCTGCTGGGATTGTTCATTATAGCGTTGTGCGCCAACAGATCCAGCATCCACGGAGACAACGGTTCTAGGCCTTCGAATCTACTTCTAAGATCACGAAGCAATCGTATAAGAACTTTGATGCTAGAATGATGAGCATTTTCTTCAAACCAGCGTGAATGTCTGATAGCAGCAAGATGACCTGTGAACAAGAAACAATTATTATCTCTAGTACAATATAGATCAGATTGTAAAGACTATGAAACACAATAAGCGACAGTACCTTGACAAATTTTAACATCTAAATGTTGGTCAGATTCCAACTTGCGTAAATTCTGATGCAACGTTGTAATCAGTACACGTACGGTAGCTTCGTTATTGGCAATATCAAATCCCCGTTCAGTCTGAATAAGTCTAAATATCTCTTTTGGATTTACAGCTTTTAAGTCATTATTGACTTTGTTCCCAAGAGCTTCTACCGCTGTTTTTGTAGGCAGAGTTTTAAGAATTACAACAATATCGGCAACATTGTGACCCTTCACCATTGTGCCTTTTTTAAAACTGCCAACTTGTCTCACTTCCTCTAATTGCTGCAAAATAAACATGCCATAAAAAGATGTGAGGCACAATCAGCTGATATTTCTTTAATTTGCATAAAAACAACATGTACTTACACAAGCTTCAAAATTCCCAGGAGCAACAATCAAATTATCAAGCACACTTTGCAATTTATTCACCAAATTTAAGATGGAAGTTTGTTCCTTTGGTGTAGGACACATGTCAGCATTTTTTTTAAGAAGTGCTGTTTGAAAATCTGATTCATCTGGAGCTGACTTAACACGTGGAAAAGCTGCTTCACATAATGTATAGTCAAATGGATGACGTGGTAAAAATTGTTTCCTTGGAAAACCCATTCCACGTCCCATACCGCCACGACCACCTCTAATCATTCCTCCGCGACCTCTTACCATAGTGCTTCTGCAATAATAATATCAATTGTATTTCTGTCCAACAAACAAATGCATGCAAATTAAAAATGTTTTGAGATTGTGTTATATTTCAACAAATTTAATATATAAAATACATAAGTTATAAAGTACAGTATATATACACACACACACACGTCATACTTGATTTCTCTCAACTAACTTTGTGTTTATTTTTGAGAGTTGTATTCACAACTTCATAAGTGAAAAAGTAAAAATCAATATTTTTTGACGCTACCGGAACCTTAACCTAATCTAAGAGATGCGCACATATTCATACATTACTAGTGAAGTATTTGCAGTATCGTATTATTTACTGCCATATTATTATCAACAATAAAACTTAGCATATTAACATCCACTTACCCGAAAGATGCAAACTGAAAAGACGTTTGACTGGTTTTTTGTTTTTTGTTACAATATCACCGATATCAAAAGCTATAATCTGCCGCTAGATATGCCTAGACGCAGAGTGTCATACTCCGCCATAAATAATATAGTGGAAGTAAAGTGCGCTCGTTTCTCGGATGAATTTTCGTCACTGCGCAGAGGTACGTTCCAAAATCCTACCAATTGGTTACTAAAATGTTATATTTCACGTCACGTGTACTATAGTTTATGGTTACCAAGATAGAATTTTGGAACGTACCTCAGAACGTGATAGAAATGCGTCCGAGACGTCCAAGAAACGAGCACACCTTGTTACTTCCACCATGATTGTATGTTCCTTATTTATATATGTTCTTTATCTTGTATATTATCTATAGTTTTGTTTATTATCTTATCTTTTAACTTATAGAGTTAACACAGTCGCTCGGAAAAATAGAGCGAATAAAGAAAATAGAAACAGCTGTTTTAGTGCTATAAGTTGTTGCTCTATTCCGGATTTTGTTGCTCTATGTGTTTTCAAAAAACCCGGGGCATCAGTATGAAGTAGAAATTGATTGAAAGTTTGTAGATCTTTTTTGCGTGTGCAAACTCTTCGAGGTTAGGTCACCAATCGGTGCGCTGTTACGGAACAGCAAAGATCAGCAGAGATGTAGGAGCCTGACATCGTTATGTTTTTATGTCGGAGTCAGTATCTTCACACTTGTCGTTTTTTCTGATAAAATGTCCTGTTGATCGCGATCTTAAGACATGGCGCAGTCTATTCTCGACGCTTTCACAGGTAAGAACATATTTATCGTCAAAACAAGAAATATCTAACCAGTACTGAGAACATTTTCCTGTTTTTCTATGTACTTCTCGATTTGTTTCCTGTTGCAATGTCTTTTTCCGTATATATTTAAAGTATTTCAGCTTCTACATCTATATGTTCTGCATGTTTACATTTATGTATTTAGATTTTTGAGCGTTTGCAGATAATTCATAAAAATGTTCAGAAAATAGGTTATCTTGTCACTGATGGTTTCAATAATAATATACACCTTTAAGTTATTGTATTTTATAAAACAATTTGTAATTGGTTGTTTTCAGTCAAAGAATTTTTAGTTCGTTTTACTTTAATTTACTGTTATAGATGTTTCATTGGATGGCTCTTCTGTACAATCTTTGTTGGAATCACAGACATTGATAGCTGAAGTTGAGCAGTCAGGTATGTTCAGTGTATGATAAAAGCATTGATCAGTTGAAGGAAAACTTTATCTATATTTTATATGTAATATTACAGTTGTTATTCAATTGTTTTATATATGAAGGTGTTTTACTTATGAAATGTTAATATTTCTTCACAACAGCTATTGATCAAGATGAACAAGACTTATTCCAGTGTGGTAAATGCAAGAGCCAATTTACTTCACTTCAGTTATTTGTACATCACAAGAGAATACATCAGAAGACTCAAGACACTGTCGATTTGACTCAGTTCTTAAACAATGAGAATCAAGAAATACAAATGGAAAATATAGCTCAAAATGAATCACAGTACAATTCACAGGAAGTCTTTCAACTTGGAGAACCTATCATTCTGGAAGAGGCAGATATGTTATTTAGGTATATATTGCACATGTAATTTGTTATGTATTATACATACAAACTTCTTAATTTTAATTAGTTTTATATCACGTTGAAAAAAACTTAAATAATCTTCTTTTGTAAAACTTGTTCTTTTATGTGTGTGAATGTTTTGATTACTGTTACAGTGTGGATCAAGAGGCCACCAATTATTTCACCACAGATTCTACATTTAGCGTGCCAATTATTTTAAGTACAGAAAACCTGGATACCTTTGGCAACACCGCCATAGAGGCAACAAAGCAGGTGTCCAATGAAATGTCCATGATACAATTGCATAATGATATCAGTTCACAAGAAGATGTTTCATCCCAATCTGAACATGTTAATGTTCCATTGATAGACAAGTCATTGATAGAAAGTAATGAGCCATCTGTAGAGAATAGCGAATCATTTCTCGAGGACAACGAGACATCCATCCAAGATGATCCACCAGATGAATCAGAAAATGGTGTTATTCATACACAGAATTTAAAGGTATGTGTGAAAATAAAAACAAATCTTACTGTTATATTAAAACTTAAATTTGTACATCAAATATATATACAAATGTACATATGTTGTTTTAAATGCATTTTTGCAGTATAAATGTAACTACTGTGACAAACAGTTTGCCAAGAAATTCTATTGGCAACAACACGAACGTTCTCACACTGGGGAAAAGCCTTATCAGTGTATAGTGTGCGGTCGTGCGTTTGCACAAAAATCAAATGTGAAGAAACACATGTCTTCGCACAAAGTGTGGCCTGGCACTGCCATTCACTCCTTACCACCAGAGGTAGAGCCATTTTGAACTAATCTGTTTAAATTGTTCTTGAGTATTTTTCAGTATAAATTAAAAACTTATTAAAGAAAAGCGCTCCATTTCTTATTTACAAATACATATGTGTTCTTTATTTCTTATTTCTATACACACTTGATTCTGATTTGTAGGCGCCTCCGGATGGAAATATCGATCGCACATATCACTGTCAGTTCTGTAAGGAGACGTTCGATTCGTACAAAGCTTTGAAAGGTCACCTCATCATTTCGCATCTTGAGTTGAAGGTGTACAAGTGCGTGCAGAGCAACTGTAGCATGATGTTCTCAGAGTTGGATGAATTTATTAAGCATACACGCAGCCACAAGTGCTCAGAATACCGATGCCACGTGTGCGGCGAGGTATTCAGCACTTTGTCGGATCTCGGTCGCCATCAATACGTCCACTCCGTCCAGAAGCAAAAAACCACAGAAAAGTTTTATTGCTGCTCAGTTTGCAAGTCGTCTTTCTCGAATCTCGAGGCGCTACAACATCATCAGGAAACCACCACGCACGATTACACTTGTCTACAGTGCGGCAAGAGTTTTCTCATCGAAAGGTTCTTACGTCGTCACCTTAAGACTCACTCCACATCGGCGAAATTTACCTGCGAGGATTGCGGCAAAGCCTTTAAGACTGAACAATATTTGGCCAATCACAAACTGGTGCACAGTGAAGAGATGCCTTTTACGTGTCCGGTAAATAAAGCGGGAAAAATAATTAATGTTAATATAAAATGATATTTGAATAACTTGCAATTTTTATATTCTATATTTACAGCATTGCCCAGCCAGATTCAAGCGGAAAGATCGGCTGGGACGGCACATGCTAATTCACGATTTGACAAAAAGGCTCAAGTGCCCGTTTCGCGGTCATCTCGGCTGCATGAGCGAGTTCTCACGAACCGATAAGCTTAAACGGCATCTGCTGACTCACAGCAACGTTAAGCGGTTTACTTGCAGCCATTGCAATCGCAACTTTCACCGGGCACAAGCGCTTAAACATCACGAGATCAACAAGCATACTCTTAAATGTGATATCTGTTCTCATGTAAGTCTCAGAGTTTTGTTTATTCGAGACACCGAATTTCTTAAGCACCTATTGTTGAACGTTCTTACTTTCCGCTTTTTTTTATAATTGATTGTTATTGTTTTACACAGACTTTTAAGACTAAAGAACAACTCATTACTCACAATTGCGAACAATCGGGGCAGGAGACCAAGAAACACACGAGCTCGCAACTACCGAAAAGAGCATCCGGATCGTTCAAACCGAAAAAGCCTACTCCAAAGAGACAAACGTTATCAAAGACTGCAGCTCCGCTTGCTGATAAAGAGAAATTAGAGGAATTTAAGAACGATGAAATACAAAAAAAAGTAATTCACAAGTCTATTTACATTTCTTTGTTGGATTTTCAGATTTACCATTAAGAACTCGAGGACAACTTCTATCACCTTATTAAAGTTTCTTTGATTTTCTTTAATCTGCAGATCACCTGCGAAACATCTAGGTCCGACGACTTTGATGAGGACATTCTCAAGAAAGTGAGAAACGTTCCACCTATCATAAAAACAGTTGGATCGACGATCGACGGCGAATTAAACGAACGATCCGATTCGCCACTCGAAATGGACTTCGAGTATGATTATAAACGGGAAATTGAATTTTATTCGTCTCACACGACCGAATAAAGTTTTTTGCAATATAAACATACATATGCATGCGTCGTCTACGTACGTATGTATATTTTTATTCGTATTTGAACTGTACATCTCTCGATTAGAACGTAGACCAGTCGTCGCAGCATGTGCAATGAAATCACTAGCGAAAGGCGCAAGTTGCATTTTATTTTTGCGTACGATATTTTGTAGTTTACATATCTGTGATAACTGTATTATAAATGCTCTATCGATATAAGTAACTTATAATTATACATATACATACAATTAAATATATATACATATATATATATATATATATATATGCGCGCACATCGAAAATGTTCCGTATGTATTGTCTCGATATTGACTTTCGATAAATATTGGAAAAATTGAGATATCACTTCCAAATTTCTATTAAAATACGCTTGTGGATAAGTGCATCTTGTACAGAAAATTTTTATTAAAAAAAAATTTATCTGTGCAAAATCAACTACAAATGAAATATCTCAAATACATTTGGAAGTGACTAGTTCTCTAGATCCGATCTTTTTTTACAAGTAACAATTATAGTTAAATAACTTTTTTCAAATTTTATTCTTTTGAACGTTTATGTTTGTTAAATTTTTTTAAAAATATATTTAGATGTAATAAGAAAAGTACATATTCCAGAGATATAACAAATATTTGAAGAGAGTGACATGTTTTTAATAATTTATTTGATGTGAAATAAGTCTGTAATCTAACGAGTCAAGATAAGAAAAAGAATATTAAAAAAAAATTTAACTTAAGAGAAAATATACCTAGTTCTATGAAAATAATCAAAATTTACTGCAGCCTTTCCCGTGAAGACTTCCTTAAAAAAATATGAATATCACAATTTTATTTGCGCTTTTTCAATTAGGTCTTTATAGCTTCAAATTAATTTGTATAAATACTAGTTTTATAAATTTAAATCAACATGTATATAATACTTAAATCGTACATTCTGTATTATAACAAAAGATGGAATTGTTTAGTTCACATTTATTTAGAAACACAATCGCTCATTAAGCGGCTAAGTATCAATCGAATGTGATTGGTCCTTACTTTAAATCAAACCAATTACAATAAATTGCTACTTAGCCGCTTAGTGAGCGATTGTGTTTCTGGATGCAGCAATTCTTTATATAGAAACTCTCGTTATATTTCTGCGCGATAACACTCGGAATATCGTTACATACGTTGGTCCACAGCATAGAGTCTCACTTTCCTAATAAATTTGTGTATATAAGTAGTTGCTTAATTGCAAAAGAGACCATGCCCTCAAAAACGTATCATGTTGCCAATAGAGAGCAAGGTAAGGCCGCTCAACGAGATCAATCATACAGGAGCTGCCTCACTGCCTTGCTCATTTTCTTCTTTTTGTGCATCATTCTCATTATTGCTTGTAAACCTTGGACAAAAACTGAAAAGGATTATGTTCAGGTAATACTATTCATGATCTTTAATAAAATATAAATGCACACACACAAAAGAATTTGTATAAAAATGAGAATCTGTTATTATTTTGTCACGATTTTTTTTGTCACAATGTTTTTTTTCTTTTTTGCATTATTATTTACTTACTCTTCGATATTTTTGTCAATACTTCAAATTAGCACTATCAAGGAGAACAGGCGAAGAAGATAGCAACAATCCCAACAACTTTTTTGTCAACTCGAAGTCCAAGAACAATGACTACATCCGTTGCAAGTACAGAAGATACAACGATCGAAAATTTTGATGTTGTTACAGAGAATAATTCGAAGACAAACGTTAAAGGAAACCGTCAATTCGATCGTTATTCTAAAAACACGACGACGCAGGATACGACTGTTTCTCAGAAAGATGTTGAAGATTACACCACGTCGACAGAAAAAAAAAGCCGTCGCACGGGAACTACAAGAGAACAGACTGACGTGGCTACTACATCACGATACAACATCACTGACAATGTTACTGACAGCGATACAACTTCAATGTCGCATATAACTATCAGCGCATCTACAAACAATGCTACAATCATCGATACTATCGGGCAAGTTACGACGTTTATTAAAAAAGTTACAGACAATTTGCAGATATCAACACAATCAGACAGCGATACAACTTCAATATCGCCGCATATACCAACTACCAACGCATCTACATCAACAAACAATGTTACAATCATCGATATTATCGGGCAAGTTACGACGTTTATTAAAAACGTTACAGACAATTTGCAGACATCAACACAATCAGATGAAGAAACTACTACCGAGAATCTCGCTAAGAAATTCGAGAAATTCTTAGAGTCAACGTTTATCAACGTAACTGATGATAATACTACTGCATCATCTATAATATCTACTCATTCGACCAACACTGAAAAGAGTACAAGCATTCGAGAGAAATCGGATACTATGACGAGTGACAATATCTCTTCAACAACATCTTATAATGAATTTGTTAATAATACAACAGATAATATCATCTCCTCAACGACGCCGATCAAATTAATTTCTGTAGCAGATAACGGTACTGCAACTACTTACAAAAATCTCAGCAAAGAATTTACAACTACGATAAACGAAACAAGCACACGGAGTTATAACAGAATTACGACCGAAACACAGATTTTTAACGAGACTTTCAATACAACGGAAAGACATGCCGCATCTTCCATGACCAAGGTCTCAGACACACGTACTACTTCCGATTTTTATAATCGCACAATTACTACCACAATCTCACCCATGGATTTTCCGACTACAACCGCACTTCCCGAGGAGGATTTAAATATTTGCGAAACGGGACATTGCAAACAAATCACTAGTAAAATGTTGTCCTACATGAATCATTCAGCCGATCCTTGCGATGATTTTTACGAATATGCTTGCGGAGGTTTCGAGGCGGATCCGCAACTGATGGACAAAGATCCGATTGAAAGATCCAAAAATTATCAGCGAATTGCCAGTAATTATTTTGAATTTTTATTAAAAAGTTGATTACTGATATCAATTATTGAACGTTGTTTTGTCTGTTGTTTCAAATTATTTCAGTGCAAATGTTAAAGGAAAATCGCGAAAATGTTTACTCGAGTTTCACAACATACTACAATAGCTGTGTGCGATACGAAAACGACGTGAACTTTAACGAAAGGATAAGAATTGGTAAATCGAAGATTTATTTGAATATTTATTTGAACAATTAATAAAATTGTAAATATACTTAAGTAACTATAAAATTATATATCACACATCAATCAATTTCGTTGCAGCGAATGATATGTTGAGAGAGATAGGAAATTTTTATATAAACTCTACGTGGCTTGACGATTACACGGAATTCACGAATTTATTTGCTAAATTGATATTACATCATAGGTAATCACACTTTCGTTAACACGCTAATATACTTTAATTAACGATAAAACATTTTAACAATTGAATAAGCTCGTGAGAAAAACATTTTAAATTATCTTACAGCGCTTTTCTGTTTGATGTTGTGCCCGAGGTGGACGAGTACCGTCCGAATAGTTTAACACTAAAGATAGGTCCTATGATGTACGAGCAGTACGAGAATCCTTTTAGCACGGGATACATGGATTATTTCAAGTGTTCTGAGAACGAGTTCGATAGAAAAGAGCAATATGTGAATCTACAAATTTTATATCAGAATTATGAAAAGTGCAAGGTGTGTGTTTCTCTGTGTACATGTATATAATATAGCGAATAATTGTTATGAACAAGTGCTACTTGATTTTCTTTTTTAGAAGGATACCGGAAAACTTGTGACATCCATTAAAGAAGCGCTAATGTCACTTAATGTGTTTAAAGATGTAAATGATGACTTAGACCGGAGCTTACAATCAGCACACGTAAATAAAACTGTCCATGCGATCGATTCTGTCATAATGAAAGGATACTTCTCGGTAAATTCAATCTGTAGCAAAACTTTTTAAATCCAATTTCCATCATTGAAAAAAAAAATTATATACATAAGATATCGCGTGTTAATTCTGCAGCATTTTCCATCAAAAAGTGAAATCCAGGAAGCGTATTCAACGAGCAATTACAGAAAAATGAGTTTAGAGGAGTTGCAGAGTAGCAGCACGTTTGTAAGTAAAAAAAAAAGATCTCTCTCTCTCTCTCTCGGAAATTTTTTTTGCAAAGAATTAGGATTCACTTGGTTCCGCAAGAAAATCAAAATTTGATTCTATTTGTGTTCTTTTTTTTTGGCAGTCGTTAATTTTTGTGTTTTTTCTTTCGCAGCTGAATTGGACACAATTAATTAGCTCGTTAACGACGGTAGATGTGTCAAGTAAAAGTATTCAAGTGTATTTTCACGATGCACTGACAAAAGGTTTACAAGAAATGAAAGAATTTGCTAAAGAGGATTCTATGGGCCTCAATAACGCATTAATGGGTTTGTACGCACACAAACTATACAATGAGGTAATTAATATCTATATAATACTTTGCGATCACATACGTGAGGTGATTGATAAGAGTATACTCTTTTTTTTTATTTTTAAAATGAATATCTTCTCACTCACAGATGGTCTTGCCAAGACGCAATGACATTAAGGTTCATTGTCTGGAAGTAGCCACTTACCTCCTGCGTTTAGAAGCATCCAGTTTATACATATCGTCCTTTACAGATAACGAAATAACGCGGATGAATAGCATAGTAAGTGAAATAAAAAACAGACTACAATACACAGTATGTAAATAGAAAAATTTTTTGTAATTCCCAAAACACTTCTTTCATTCTTTAACTATTTCAATTTTTCTGTTTGATAGACAAAAACTATATTCGAACAGTTAAAGAAAACATTGAAATTGAAAACAACCGAAGCAAAGTGGGCACTGGAAAAAGGACGGGAGAGGTTGCTAAGAAAAATCGACGATCTCGAACTCGCACTGCCTGACGTTTCCTACTTCAAAAACAGAGATTTGTTATACAGCGAATACAATATGCATCAGGTAGATAGTTTTAAAATGCCCGTTTAAAACAAGCTGATAACATTAAACATTGTAGATTTATTACTGTATCTTACTTAATTTCCTTAATTATTACATCATAATAATCGAATTTCAGATAACTTTATATGACAATTATTTTAACAATTCGATGATTCTGCTAAAACGATACAGAACTCTGATGTATGCCGAATTAAAAAAAAAAAAAAAAAAAAAAAATAATAATAATAATAATAATAATTTCGTCTAATTTGGAATGGGTCTTAGCACAAATGACATTACAGTTGGACATACTTCGCAACGCCGTTTCAGTCAAAGGCCCGGTCGATTTACAGTCTGAATCTCATCGTAATTCCTTATGGCATCATTGATTGGTCTTTGACGAACGACGAGTCTTTGCTAACGTCTGTTCACTATCTTTTGATGGCGAATCTTGGAATTTCGATAGCTAATCAAATCGCTCATCATTTTGATGCAAACGGTAACGCAAGTTTTTGAAATTCGTTTCACAACTTTTTCTATAATTATATAATTTGTAATCAGTTTTGTTTTTGTAAGAAATTACGCAATATTGTCTTTCTTACATTTTCCATATACAGATTCTTATTATTCGTACGTGTCTTTTACTGCAGGTGTACACTACTGGAATCAAACGAGAAACATCGAGTATTCTCTTATGCACGAGCACGAAAGCACCGATATACACTTCGATGAGTATGTTGACTGCCAAAAGAAAAATATGTACCAAACATCTATGAACATGACTCTACCTTTCACCGACCAAACTATATCTTTTACGGTAAAATGACAATGAAGTTAGAAGCAAATTTATCCTTGCAATGTACAATCTTTGAACATTGCACATACTATACTGTTTGATACGTTATACATATAAAATGTTTGAAAATTAACGAGATAGTTAAACAAAATGTGTTAAGATGTAAAATAACAGGCGAGGCAATTTTTTTTTTTTTTTTTTGCGACTTGCTGGATTTTATTCAGTCGGTCGCAAAAAAATATGGAACGTTACTTTTAAATATTCTAGATCCCGCAGTTGACCTTGAACGAACGGTTGTCTGACGTTGTGGGACTCAGACTAGCCTATGACACTTTGGCTCTTAACAAATCGGACGCGGAAATGAGGCTCCCATGGATGGATCTCCGCACCGACCAATTATTCTATCTCGCCTACGCTCAGGTACTGTTCTCACAGTTCGGTTTACGTTACATTAGCAGCAGTTTCAAATAGAAGCGTTTTTTTTACTTTCGAACGATCGACTTTTATCAAGTTTTCCACGGACTTTTGCAGACATATTGCACGAAGACGCCGCTCACGTCATCGTTCGTCTCTCTCTATGAGAGCGAGAACCTTCCGAGTCGGATTCGCGTGTTCGTCGCCGTGTCGAATAACGAGCTCGTCGCCGACGCATGGAATTGCCGGACGGGCTCGCAAATAAAACCCGTCGACATTTGCAGCGTATTTCCGTACATAGAATTCAAAGTATATGAATTCCCGATCTCGGTGTGAGGATCGTTTTTCCGTGGAAAACATTTCTGTATTCCTCGATTAGACATTTATATCGGCAATTTTTATTATGTGTGCAATAAATATATATGTAACGTCTTAAGTTTAAAGGTGCCTGATGATTTTTGATGGACGTATCGCAAGCACAGTAAGATATCCATCGACTAACATTTAGAGAGAAAAACAATGAACAATGTATACATACAATTGTCATTAAATAAAAAAATCCGACAAGCAGTTTTTTTAGGCGAGGTTCACATCAAACTCGACCGATCGAATCGGAACGTCGGCGATCCACGTGGAAAACTGGCAGCAACAACATTCTCCTTTTATTCTGAGGAACAAAGTAACAACAGCTCCGAAGACACACCATGTCACATCCGTAAATAATTAATTCTCACCCACACATCGCCACCTATCGCGACTTCGACTAGAAAGTTGTTTTTTGTATCATTAGTTTTCACAGTTTACCGTTTTGCGCGGCACTCTTGAGTTTTTCTCTCACAGCTTCTTTTTGTCCAACTCTTCCACTGATTTCGCACGGTTAACCACATCCCCTGAAACATGCATATTCACATAAAATCGGTTCTACATAGAGAATCTCAACGATCGCAGAGTGAATTGCGACATTGCCTGTAGCATCGGTCACGGCAGAACGTCTGCCGTCCGTCACGCGCGCTCTGCAATAGACCGTCGCAGCACAAACGAAGGTTATCAATTTAAGTATTAAAAATTTTCCAAAAATCTATATAAAAAATAGTCCGATATCTAAAAAATTCCCAAGTCTGCAAAAACAAAAATGAAAGAAAAATGTAAGAGTCAAGAAATATTCAAGAATATATCTGAAATCTTAGAATTTATAATATAAAATCCATTATACAATAGTTTTAGAATTATTTGATTAATGACTTCTCCATTATTCGAGTTATTTAAGTTGTTAATAGAAACAAAGTATATAAACAATCGAGATATACGTGACTAAATCACAAATAAAGTTAATGGAAAAGTCATGGACGAATTTTTCAGAGCAATCGACAGCGAGCGATTAGTTAAATGTCGCAAACTCAGATCGCATAGCTTCCTATAAAAAGAGCAATTCACACGTACCGCTGGAATCCACGTCAAATTTGCTCAGATGCGAAACAGACCGTCTTATAGACGTTTTCTTTCCCGTCTGCGAGCATCATCATGCATTTTGAAAAGAACGATAAGAGTTAGTTACAAAGATTAACACAATAGCTAATCAATGAAATCGATGCATATGGATTTAGATATAACACATACTGCCTCAAGCAAACTTATATCAAAAAGAAGAAAAATTTTATGTTATTATTTATGCTGCAAATTATTATGTAATATAATTCTCTTTAGTTTTTTTTTTATTCTTTTAATTTTTTTTATTATTACTTTTAAAATACTATATCACTTTCTTCCCTATCGTTAAACTAAAATCTTGAAAACGGATTCGAAATCTGCTAGTTTGTTCTTACCTCAAAATACTGGTGCCACAAAACACAGCCGTAGACACAGAGAACGGAGACTATAGACTGGCAGAGAAGCCAAAGGAAAATGTTGAGCGCTTGAGTGCGCTCGAATAACGCCGCACCGTGGCGTATGCAAAGCAAAGCTTCAGTTACCATGATTGCTCCATAAACCCAGCATTGCGTTCCTACTCGACCACATGTAGGATCAGTCACATACATGTAATATTGCCTGTAATTATAAAACAAAAATATACGTTCGTAATCATTTTCATTTCAAATGTACAATCTCAAATATAGTTTTTATATTTAAAAATTACATTTTCTTAACTCACCTAACTGACGGCGCCACTATAACGCCGATGAGCACTAGTCTCGCCACAACAAAAGGATGAGACGGTGGAAACTCGTAAACATGCTTTAAAAAGAAAGTATTCAGTTCGGAAACTTGCCAGAATATCACTAACTGGCATAGAGCAACCAGTCGCATGTGTGTACAAGTTGGATCTAACCATCTAACGGATGTCCAACTGCCAGGAGTGAATTGCAACACTGCTCTTTTTAACTTTCCAGTAGTGCTCTCAATATCACGGATACTGACCCACCTGTGTTTAAAGAAAATGTGATGAATTAAATGAAAGCATGCTTCTTACATGAAATTTCTTATTTGCAAAAAAGATAGTTTACTTGTATTCTCTCATTTCTAATACAGAGCAGATCTTCAGACCAACCCAGATCCCCAATCCATTACACACCAAGACATCCAGAATCAGCGCATCCCACCAGCACTCGACAAAGTTTGGTAACAAGTGAGCAAAGGCAATCTCCGTCACTTCCCACATAACACTAATAGCCCAGAGAATGCCAAAATGGCGAATCAAAATGGCTTTGAAGGCCCAGCCCAAAAAATGAGCGAGCGCGAACACATCCAAGTGGTTCCAGATCTTTTCTATCGTGACATCGGAACAGTTGACGCCGTATTCCTTGTCCATGTCGATGTGAAACGACGCTAATCCCGGATCCACCCAGACCAGGATTTTCTTGACAGTTTCGTAGTTTTGGAACAAGAAGAACAGCAGGCCCATCAAATAGAGCACACTGCAGCCAAATACTATTCGCCATACTACTGGATGCGGCCTGGTAAATGGGCCATTGGGAAATGTCAAGACGGATATAATGAGGAAGAAAAAAATAACACAGAGCATGCCTGCCCACAAGTTGTCTTCAATATTGGTGGTGTTTCTGAAAGCGAGATAAAATATATAATTGGCAAAATATACAATATTGGAAAAAGAATGGAAAAAATATAATCTCTCTAATCGCAAACATAAACTAAAATGACTTGCGATAGCAAACATTTATGCAAATTTCGAAATGAATAAGTCATGAATAATAATGAAACAATCCTGGCTTATTAAACATTCAGTATTTAAATCGTGAAGCAATGATTTTGACACAGTAATCTATAATAAAAACAACATATATGTAATGAACTATATATTTTTCTCTCTAACTATATATCAAAAATTAAATTCAACAACTCATATGATGCAATGTCTGAGAAACACTACATAGAACTAGGAGTCAAAAGCACTAAGCTAAAATCTGTATAGCAACAAATTATGTAACGAGCGCAAAGTATGACATTTGAAAAAAGAACACAATTGTTCTGCGTTGACACATTTTCTCGCAACGATTGCGTACATCTGAACAAATTAAAAAACAATTAATTTTTTAAGAATCGCAATCATCTAAAGCAAAGGTTATGAATTCTCGTCCATGGCAAGTGCTTGGGAAAATCGGGAACTGAACAAACCTGGTAAAAGCTGAATATATGACTGCGCCGATGGAAATCAGCAGGAGAGTGATCGTATGAGGTTTGTAAAAGAATTCGAGAGAGATGTCGTCGACCGGTCTCTCGTTAATGCTTGAAAAACTGTCCGTGCCAGCACACAGCCTGTTGGTTTCGTGATCGGCGACGGTGTTGGCCAGGTTGCCATCGGTGATCACCGCGTTGTCAGTCTTTGCTATCGTCATCCTTGCAACTTATTAAATTTATTCACGCTTGCTTCAATTTCGCGCGACCACCATCAGGTACAACGATCAGCGCACTTGTCCCTGCTCGTTCCGCAACCCGCAACACACAACGTGCTGTCGGGAAGACGTGCCACGACACGCACCAAGATTCACCAATAATCGCGCATGCTCGAGTGCACCCACTGTATATGACTGATGATTCGTGCTATTTTATTGTTTCCTTTTACACGCCAGAGAACAAATCCAACGATATATACAGCCGGCATATGTAGTATGTATATTTATGAAAATCATGTTTATACTAAGTATAGCACTTTCTGCACACACACACGGACACACACACTCTGTCCTCTTTTCTTACCATATACAGAGAGTCTTCCCATATCGCTTTTCCGTCTTGTTCGCCAGCGCTATGTCCATGATGGTACACATTGGCACCTACGTAGCCATATTCACAGTTTGTCGGTAAGTATGCTATGTACACGCATGGTCGTTCTATTACGTGCTATCGGTATTACCGACATGCACTTCACTAGAGCCGGCCAGCATCAATCGTTTGGCGTTAGTGATTAGATTGGACCAACTGTTAGGATCTACTGACTTATAATTGCAAAGAAGAATTATGTTTCAATGGCTCTAATTGGCATCTCAGTCTCAATAGAGCAAAGGATTGGCCTCTTTGACTTCTATGCAAGAGCCAAGTATCAAAAATGTAAGTAAAATCAAATGTCATTAATAAATGGAACGAGAATATCAAATGTATTTAAATCATGGAAAAGAGGAACAAATGAGGAACAAGCATTTTATACAAATTTCCATCAATTGTAGGCGTTTTATTGATGTTGACACATTTGTTTTCAAATTTTTTAATATACGGAATTATATACTGTATATGGTGTGATTATTATTTCATTATAAAAGGAATAAATCATATATATAATGCGAATAAATTGTCCAGGTGTAAAACTCTAAAATGTCAAACTATACAGGAAGAAAGTTGTCATATTCGCCGTAAGCGTCTGTCGCTCGAGAGAAAAGACGACATTGTTGACGAAACCAGTTACGAACGTTCGACCATATTTGGGATTCATTTTTTTTTGCGGTACAGCACACATCGGAGCACAAACCGCGCAACGGTCGCGACGTCCCACACACTCGTCTGAAGGATGCAGTCACATGATTCATCCGGAATGAATTCTTTTTTTTTTTTTTAAAGCCAGGTCTAACGGTTCGCCGCCTGGCATCACTGCCCATCGTTAATTACATATAAATACAGGTATTAAAATAAATTTATTTTCTTTGTATCGTGTAAAAAAGAATTGCCTTTACGATGCGGATGTTCGAGAAAAAATAGTATTAATATACCAAGAATTATGAGAAATTATAATGCGATAATAATTACTACATAAAACAAATGTTTCCTGGTTGCATTTTAATCAATCAAGTGCAATCAAAAGTGTGCGCAAATAAAGTTGCGCAGAGAAATGTAATGCGCATAAAATACTTATGCATTCTTGCGAAATATTTCAAGAAGGCATGAGAGAAAGAAATTAGATAATGAAAAGCTATTTTTATACGGTTTTAATTAAGAATACACTGCTTCATTAACTACAATGAATCTGTTTACTGTGGTGCTTTGCACAAAATAGATATTTTATATTAAAATAGATATTTAGAATGTGTTTAGAAATAAAAGATAAATAGAATATATATACAAATGTATGAAAATCGAATGACGAATGTACAGAATATGCCCGAACGGTTGAAGGCAATTATATGTATAAAGAAAGGTCGACTAGAAGTTTATTATGTAGTCTAGTAGTAACGTTTAGCGTTTCAAATCGGCCAATTGAAGCGACGTGCATTGGTGTCTGCCAATCGAGAGTCTGCATTTACAACTACTCGAGTGACATCGCGGTTGTTCGGTCGTCTTCGGCGACTCGAATATCGCACAAAGGCACCGCGCGATAAAAACGGCGTCGAAAGCAACCGGTCGTTCAGAAACTTGCTTGATTTTGTCGTGACATGTTCAGTCCTGTGTAACGTGCATTCATCAAGTGTTTAGTTCGAATTCGAAGTTATTAACAGACCGTTGTTGCTCTGTCCACAGAACCGAGTGTCAAGGATAAAGAGTGTGTCTTCCTCGTGTGAGATAAACAGGTAAGAGATCCTTGTTTCCTTTCATTGTTCGTGCGACGCAACAAAGAGACGCGCGCGACCTTCGCGCCATTCGCGACGCTACGATGTTCAAAGATTTAATTGTGCAGAATGCATCGATGATTGTTGTTGCTCATCGATTGTTCTGTATTAGGGAAAAAGAGAACAGTAGAAGGGTTGGACAAACTTAATAAAGTAAGACTGGAATGATTTTATATCAACAATTGAGTGACGGACAGATCACGGTTGAATGCTTGTAAACAAAGCGTGTGAACGATTCCGATCGCAGGATTATTTTGCTTATAGTCTTACGTGATGCAGTGTATTATTAATTATACAGTACAGGGTATTAGGTACAAGTTACCTAGTGAATTTTGTAACTAATTCACTTATATTTTACATCAGTATAATTTATACACATTATTAACAATAAACAAAAATGCTATAGAGAAAATGACAAAGTTCTATATATTTAAAATTATAGAAATAATTAAATTACTCTAAATTGATAAGTAACGAGAAAGTTAGTTTTTCAGATGTTCTTCAAATGCTTTGTTTGATCTTCTTGTTGAGAAAAACATTCTGCAGCTAACAGACTTCAGTACAGTAAACAAAAATAGTCACTAGGTGTCGTTATATACCTCATTTTGACTATGCTGAAGTACATCCCTTTATTCCCTTTTACCTTTACAATTACGTATATAAAGAAAATTACATTTTACATTAATGTAAAATTTATAAATTTAGTTTTGGAATCGCAAGAAAAAACTATGTTAAAGAACAGTCTGAGTCTCTAATAAACGTTTTCATTTTTATTACAATTGTTATTAGTTTCAAGCAAAATACTAATAAATTTTTAAGTTTGTAAAATACAATTTGGGAACCACTGTTTTAGTGATTATTTGGTCAAGAAAAATGAAGTAAAATAGCTTAAACTCTTCTCATTATTTTTTAACAAGTATGTACAATATACAATAAAAATTTATAAGTGAAATGAAGTGTGTCGCAAATTAAATTGCAATTATATGCTTGTTTCATGCTATAAATTTATTTGAGAAAATAACACATGGTGTACTTACAACATTGTAAGTCATAATCGATAATGCTAGATGTGTTGACAATATCAAGAATTGTGCTTATCATATAATTTATGTTCTTTTCTCAGATACCCACCGCACACGCACACGTGCAAGTTTGTCTGAAATCACATAAAACGTTTCTGGTGCAGAAAAACATCGCGCTATGGCTACTGCAGCGGAGTCTCCCGTTTCCAATGACTGTAAGTAACGAAAATATTTATGGGAAACAATCTGTAAATGTGCACAATATAAATGATTTATCCGGCAAAATATCGATAAAACAAGTTGTGTGATGACACTCATCGTTTCATAATTAGAAGCTATAATATAACGGCTGATGTATATAATGTATACACGAAACGTTCCTAATTGGGTTAAGGATCCTGCTTTTTACATAATGAGGTTGATTCTCTCGCGCCTGATGTACGACTGCGGATTTCGCGTGTGATATTAAACCGAAATATGATTCCGCAATTAGAGAAGTGAGTGCGCGCGGCCGGGGCAACTCGGCGCCGTGCTGGATACAACACCCAAACGCTGCAGAGATCGAGGAGATCGGCAGGCGGGCACACGACGGGAAGAGGTCAGAGCCCCCGAACCCGTTGTGTCCTCGCGCTGGTGAATGCTGCAGAACCACCGCACCGAGCAATCGGCGGCCATGATGCCGCGGCTGACAACTACAGCCCAACGACTCGAAACTGCAACATGATGTGTGGCACACCGGCGTTGTTTCAGTAGCTCTCAACTTGCAATCTCACCAGAAGAAAACTCGTTGAAATTTTTCTTTTGTGAGAAATTTCTTTTTTATAGTTCAAATGACTGATCTATCTGAGTCAACTATTCCCTAATATATTTTTATTTTCCTTAGAATCGCGTTTAATTGTTTAGAATTCTGTGAAGAAAGATGGTCAAAATTTTAGAGAATTTAAATCAAATTTTTGTTTCAAAGTGCAATGTAAAACACGTTATTTGATGTCTTTTATTTTACGTTTGAGAAGTATTCTTCTGTTTTTTTACAAAATTTGTATACGAACTACAAGACTTGTTTTTGACATGAGTCTAAGGAAAAGAGACTAAAAGGGAGAGAACTCAATGATAAACTTTGTTTTTCTTATGATCTCTCTGCTCGCTTTTTCTCGTTATCGCCGTCGTTCGATCCAATTAAACCATAACGATCAAATCCGGTTCATTCCGAAGCTAAATCGAGGTTCTTGATCATCAGAAAGAAAACACGCATATATTTCGTTGTTTTTTTACGATTACAGTCGTGTAGCATTAAACATTACTGCAGAACACACCTTTAGGTTGTGAAGATATAAAAATAAAACTTCAAAACTTTTGAGTAAATAAATGGTTTAGATAGTTTTATGTAATTAAATTTTATTCTAATGAATTAAATACTTAAATGAATTAAGGATACTTTCAATGGATTAAGATATTCAATTGTATCAATTGTGAGTCTACATTTAATGAATCATAACTTCAGAAAAATAGCAGATGCATATAATAATGATTCATTTTCGTGAATAAACCATCTCGAGTGATAAGACTAATCAGATATCACATTTATTTATAAGAGTCAAAATGCGTTCAAACTTAAAGAAAGACTGAATTAAAAATTGTAATTGTCTTGTGTTTTCGCAATATTTGGTAGACAGAAGAATTGACAAAAAAGTTTTTCCTCTTCGTTTTTCCAATACATTTATCCGGTGCTTTATAACAACAGTCATGCGTCATGCGTAATGAAAATTTCATTTCTCATTGATTTCCACCGTGAACTAATGCAGCTATCTCTTTTCCCGGCTGCGTCATAACAAATTCTGACACAGAATGTTTCGATCGTTTGTCAGATAAACTTTATACGATGCACGACCGTTAAAAGCCCCACATTTCAGTTGTTTGTTGTGACATTTGCATTAAATCTCCAGATGCGTAGATCTGACATCAAGTGATCTTAACAAATTATTTGAATTCTATCTCACAATTCAAGACTATTTTTTCCGGAAAGTTTAATTATTAAAATTTTCTAAATTCGAATCATATTTTTTTTTTTTTTTTTTTTTTTTTTTTTTTTTTTTTTTTTTTTTTTTTTTTTTTTCAGAATTTTGTGTCAAAAAGATGTTAGAATGTATATTTTTAGGAAAATATACATTTAGGGATGCAAAATCAAAATCAAATCCGTTACGATATTCTGCGTCAAAATTGTTTTCAGAACTTTGACCATTTTTGTTGTTTTGAAAACTAAAGCTGGTCTCTTCTCTGTTAAGAGAAAGAGGATTTTGTAGGATGGTATACATCTCTAACAGGGGGAATGGACAGATAGTATTTTACGTCTCTGTAGAGTTTCCACACGTAAAAAAACACGTGCTGAAACGACCGACTCTGCTACACAGAGTGTCAGAAAACAAAAACCTTATTAAATATTTTAAAAAATCTTAACTTCTAAATAACTCTCCGAATTCTAAACTCGCTTTTCATGCAAATAGAAAGTTTTACTAAATGCATCTAATAAATATAATGTGGTTTAAAAAATTTGTATATGAAAAAAAAGAAAATTAACTTAGTAAGAAAAGTAAAATTGAAGAGAAGAATTTTTTTTAAATTTCTTTAATATTAAAAAAACTATTAAGTTTTAACAATATTTTTAAAATGAATCTTCTTAGGTAGATAAGGTCTTAAAACTTGTGTAATCCGAAACTAATCCAAAGTGCCAACTAAACTTCGTTCATCTTTTCATCTTGACGTTCTACTATAATTACCTTCTTTTCCCTCCCACTATCTCTTTAGCTATCTCCTATCAAACTCACATTTCTATCTACCCCCTATCTTTTCTCAGAACACCCCGTATAGTTCATAACACCTTTCTATTGGTCGTTCTAACACTAGTGGCGATCGCAGGTTGGAGTTGCTAGCTGGAAGGGTAGTTTGTCGTCGGGGTAGGCTGTTGTTGCGCGACATAAGGTGGAAGGAGACCGAGAGAAGAGAAGGGATTGGGGTAAAATCATAGGGAGGAGGAGTATAGTCGGATATTGAGCGACGCTGAGCGTCGCGGCGCAGCGTGCGGGCCAGTCGCCCTTCAGCCACCGCCCCAGTTACGACCTGAGCGACACTTCCGGTGAGCCGTGCTCCACTCGCTCTTTTCTCTCCCGGTCTCGTCCTTTTCTCTTTTCCTTCTTCCCAATTTCTCGCTCTCGTTTCGCGCCATAGACCTCTGTACCAGATCTATCATCCGCCGCATCATCGTTATTTAGTACTTCGCGAAATCCGCGAAACTCCGGTAAAACCAATCCCCTAAACGAAACGATGCTGATCGGTCTTGTGCGCGACTCGGTGCTCCAGTGCTTCTGTCACAGCTGCAAGGCACCGCTTAGCGTTGTAGGTGAGTGAGTTCCTGTGTCCTCCGGCTGAAGGTCTTTCCTTCCGGTTCTCCGTTATGAGACTCGTCAAAAGGTCCTCAACAAAATCTCATAGGTTCTCTAACAAAATTTCATAAGTGCAAAAGTGATTGTAATATCCAGTTTGGAGATAAAGATTGTTGCGTCGTACTTTAAAAACGTTATGTTATATTCTTTACAGTCTAGTTTATTTATGAGGAAATAAGAGAATTATACGTTTTTCAAATTGGAAAACTTATGAAATGTCTCAAGAATCAAATAATATTTATATGAAATATAATAAAGACATTTATGACATTATTGTTTCATCAAGAGATAAAAGTTTTAGTATTTTTATAAACATCACTAGAAAAAATCTATCATTTTTTAATCGATTTTACTTAAGATCTTACAAGTGCTTTAAATTTTCATGAACAATTTTATACAATTTTATTTTGTGCCTTTCTAGCTAATGGCTTGCCAAGAAAATTTTTTTTTTTAAGTAAATATATTATTAAGTAATTTATATAATATTTTTTTCTGGAGGCAAATTATCAGTTTTAATAAAGTTAAATAGAACTATTTATTTTTGAATGAAATTATTTATTTATTCACTTTTAGGCAGAGAGTATTAATAGCTCTTTCTGAAATAAGCGTGAAAATTAAGTTTTTATCGAGCTAAACTTGTCTAAGTAACTTGGTTATTTATAGAACCAAGGTATTTGAACTGCAGTTCATTGCTTTACCGATATCTTCTTTGTGTTCAAATTTTTTAAACAATTTAAAAAAAACTCTTATATAAGTAATATTAAATGAAGAATCTTAACATATATAGTTTATATACATATATATTTTTAATATATATTATATAATATGAGAACAAGAACTTATAAGAAATACTCAATATTGTTTTAAAGTATTCTTCAAATTTTTTTGAGTAAAGAAATGAGAAAAATTGGAAACCGGAAGGAAATGATTGTGATCTTCAAGCACCAGCTTCCTAGAATACTGTTGAAAAATCTGACAAACTTTCCTGTGCCTTATCCTTGAAAGATGGGAGAAACAGATGCGATCGTTTACTGTTAGTAAAAACTATCTTGATGTTTTCTCATCCTGATACAAGATTTGTTAAATTGCTAACACGTGCAACCTCGAACTTACTATATTTTTATCATATGTATATATATATATATCCATTTATCTATTTACTTATTTCTTCATATATATTTAACTTTTATATATACGTTATATTTGTTGTAATTTTCTTTATTATTTATTCACTTACGCCTTTTGTCATTTTTTTATCAAAGTTTGTTAATTGCATAATTATCTTACATAATGTTTTATTTTATTATTTAATTTTGACTGTACGTGCGATTATTATCTGTTGTCTAAGTGTAATTTTAATGCTCAGAAAATAGAGGCATAAAATCTGAAAATCGAGCTCTCTCTTGGATTTGTTTTTACAAATAAAACTGCATTTTTTCAGTTTTTTTTTTTTTTTTTTAATGCAAGGAGCAGTGTCCTTTACCGCAGTACACAATGATATCGTGACATTATCCTAAAGCACCTGCAGTTCGATCAATTTCTCAGACCGTCCGCGAATCGATACTCAGGGCCACCATTTTTGTACAGGGTGTCGTAAAAGTCCGCTTATGTACGACGACATAAATTAATATTAATAATAAAGAGAGTCAACGATGTATGAATATTCTTTTTATAATTTTATTTTTTGTAGATAAAAGAACATCGAATTATCTTTGACGTACAGAATACACAATTACTTAAAGGAAGAATATAGCTGTTTGTTTAACCGATCGTTCTCCAATAATGTTGAACGTTACGAGTTTTGTAAAGCCGGTGTGCACGTGTTCGGTCTGTCAAAATGATCAGGGTGCGGTCCAACATGGCTACGGCGAAACAGTCGCATCGATTTCTCGATAATTAACCCATTGGGATACCAATTGATCCTTCAGGCAGAGTCATAGACCTCATGTTAATTTTGCTCCTTTTATGACTTCTTTATCGCTCAATCGGAAGTAATCGTGCATTAATTGAAAGTTCAACGAAGCACGTTTGACTTTAAAATATGATCCTAATTTCTTTTTTTTTTTTCTAATTTTGTGTAAATCCAGTTTAGTTCACACAAAAGTAACTTAGTCAAAAGAGTAATACATAATAATAATAAAAAAAGATGGTAGCTCAATGGGTTATATCATCAGTATCTTGATTTTCCTTCTTTTCCTTTCCTTCAAAAACGCGGATTTGACCAAGTCTGAATTTTCAAAGCGGGACAGAGGAGGAATAACGCGCCGTTTAAGAAGCCTAATGGCAAGGGCAAACCGCGGACCAAGCAACCGAAGAAAGTGAAGTTCATCAGTAAGTACAACAAGAATAGGTTGGCGAGGTTTGGAGACCTTCAGCTGAGCTCTGAGTGACGTCAAAAAGACAACTCACGTAGGCTTATTCGATCGGATCAAATCGATTTCTTTTAAAATTTTAACAGCAGCCTTTCCATCAAGATCATTCAAGTATCTTGAAGAGTAGATTTAAAATATAGATTTTAGAAAATTAGATGTTTTTTTTTTTGAACACAACATATATAAATAATTGCAATATACTGAGAAACACTTTTATGACAAATCAATTCCAAACTTAGAGAATCTATTTATGTCTGTATAATATACAAAATTGAAGCATTTGAGGATTAGGGATTTTTTTTATCTTCGTGGTTTGAATAAATTTTTATTATAATTAATATTCTATAAACGTAAGAGCTGCATTTGTAATTTTGTTTGCACAGTATTATAAGATTTCCTGTTGCCGCAATGTAATAAGAGTCTAAGGATTAAGGAAGCAGCTTCTCTCCATTAAAGGTCGGTGCAATGCCCTCGTCGCGAGCACCGTCGCGCCAATGTGCCGCCACTGAATTATATATCGAAAGTGGGGAACATTATTGCAAACTTGTATTGCGCTACGTGGAGATGTATGGTCATATCGCAGCAACTTTTCATAGCATTGTTCTGAAAGTGAAAAAGGAAAAAGAGAAAAAATTATGAGAAAAACAATCTCAATTTATTGTTCATTCTAATTGCATTTTTTATTCAAAAATATTGATAATACTTTTGAATATAGCTCTTACATATAACAAAACAAAAGTAAAAAAGGCATCAACCTGGAAAAGCGCGATTTAAATTTTAAAATCAAACAATAGCTAAGATTCTTCTTAAAAAGTGTGGTGACAAAATTATACAATACACGGTAATTACAGTACGTATACGACAACGAATATACGTAAAAAAAGAGCGTAGAAACAGAGGGAATGCGAAGAGAAGTGCGTGCGGCGACGCTAGACGTCGCGGCGCCTACGGGCGATAGTTCTCTGATCGATCCCTTCTTGCCGCGCTGCTCTAAGCTCTGAGTCATATTTCCGTAATCAAGCGGCGCCGGAAGTCTCAGAATTGCGGATTATGTCTATGGGGATATTCTCTGAGACAAGATATCGATATGCGAAATAGATCCCAAGAAGCGTTGATATAAGCATGAATTTAAAAATACAATTTCAAAAGAGAGAAAAAGCTGCACAAAAGCTGTATTAAATATTTATAAACTATAACATTTTTTGAAGAGATGATATTCTCCTAGTAAACATTTTTCAAAGTGTAAGAGTGAAGCAAACTGCTTTATTGAGTGAATGTTACACACTGAGGAATTGAACACACATTGCATAATAAAACTTTTCTAGCGACTGAAATTCGATGCCAGGAGAAGTCCAAAGGCGGCTTATGTTACGAGGTGATCCTGGCGGAGCCAACGGGGCCTAAGCGAGCGCCTTCGCCACCGCAACCAAGCCCAACGCAGCAAACTGCGATCGAAGACAAGCTAAAGGCTGCCGAGGAACGAAGACTGTCCATCGAGGCGAACAAACTCGCGGTCCTCGCTGCGAAACTTAGCAAGATCGAAGAGGCAGCCCGCAAGAAGGATGAGCTCAGCGCAGCCTTTATCGCCGCTACTCGCGAGTCCTTGGATGCTAAGATGAACAACACGGAGGAGAAACGAGAGGCCCACATCGCCGAACTGAAGAGTAAGCTGAAGGAACATGTAAGTAAAGATTGGATGCAATTGACGAAGAGTAATTACAAGTTAGCTGCAAGTTATACCAATATCATTTTTTGTTGCAGTTGGAGAGCGTAGAGAAGACTCGTCTTAGTCTCGAGCAACAAACTGAAGAAGTGCGATGTGCTGTCGAGGGGAAGCTAAAGTTCGCAGCGGCTCAGCGCGATGAGAATATCAAGAAAATGCTGGATCGTCTCAAAGAGCACGTTAGTATTATAGTTATCTTTATCATTTATATTTTCTTGAGTATCTCAATCAAAATAGAATTAGAGAAATGAATTTTATCGACGGATTTTTTACATATTTGCAACTTCTATCATTCTTGTTTCTACTCGGTTGTCACTTTGCATATTTTAACATGCACATTGTACAGGCGGATAATATGCTCGGTAAAAATAGATAGAAAAATCGATTCTCTGTTATTCCTTGTAGGAAGAACAAGTTGCTCGCGTACGTCAAGGAATGTCAGAACGTGTGCAGCAATTGGAGTCCCAAATCCAGGGCAAACTAGAACAGGCACGCGAACGTCGCGAGACCATTGAGCGCGAGCAGAAAGAGAAGCTACGCAATCACGTAAATATCTAATCAAATATAAATTTCGTAGTTAGTGTGTTGGTAGTAGTTAGGACAGTACTTCGATCTAGGTTGTTACGAAACTCTGGTGGTTAATGAATAGAAATAGAAATATCATAAGAGAATTTGATTTAAGAGAATAAGATTGACAGAGTCTCACAATATTTTGCCATTGTTGTCAGATCCCGAAGGATTTTTGACTTCATTCTTTTATATAGAATGTATAGTTTTATTTGTGACGTTATATA
>QVNZ01016171.1:0-7500 GCA_014825645.1 Pseudomyrmex dendroicus | reverse complement strand
TCTTTTTTCGATTGGTGCTGATTTTTTGCGAAAAATTGGATGTGTTAAAAATTCACATTTGTCAAAAACTGGGCTTCTGATATTAATCAAAACTTATTTTACTATTTGAAGTAATCAATTTAACATCTAAAAACTTCTATTTATTGTCATTCTGTTTCTCTAGTATACATTTGTATCCTATTGTGATAAATATTAAAAGAATTAAAAAAATATTGAATATTGTATACAATATTAATGTATACAACATTAGATAAGTACAATATTAGATATTTAGAGTTGTTAAATTAATATTTACATGTTAAAATTAGAAAATAGGTTAAATGTTTAGATTATATTTCTCAAAATTATTTTTTCAAGATCCTGCATAACAATGTCTGCAATGATGAGGAAAAGAAGAGATCTCATCGGCATTCTGAAAGTTTGTTTGTATACTCTATTAGTAAATAAAAAATAAGTTAATGTAAGTACAAATTCAAGCGCTTGTATGAATACTTATAAAGAAAGTTTAGTTGTTTCTTTGATACACTTCTATCTATGTTTTATGCTTTTAATCGTTAATTCTATGAGAACATTAAAGACGAGAACAGTAAAAACGGAGAGAAATGTAATCAACTCTTGTAATTAGCAAAATTAGTAGTAATCTGACTATTCAGTTTTGGTACACTTTTATAATTTTATATAAGTATTTTTTAATTTTATATAAGTACTTTTATGTTGTAAGTACAACAAAAGAAAGTAATTATTTAGATTAAGGGCTTCCTCTCCGATTTTAATGAGCTTGAAATATGTTGTTAGGGATATGATTCTGAACAACTTTTTCCTATACATGTTACCGCCACTCGGCCTTAGTTTCCGAGATATTTGCAAAAGAAGTTTCAGAAACGAATTCTATGTTTTGCGACATCGTGTCGATTTCTGAAGTAAATATGTTGTTTGGATAACACGTGTAGGCAAGGAGGGCTATTCTTCCCCGCAGGGGGAGGGGCTACGCAAAAAATTTACGAAAGTACTAATTGAATCGCCCATGTTGAATCTCGCTTCTCGTAGAAAGTGTATGCGTGTAGGCAGAGGGGGCTGCGTCCCCTCTTCTTTCTGCATTCTCCCTCGCAAAATTTTTATTCATTTCTATTGATATTGTAGTAACATAGATTAACCATTGTGGAAATTTTTCGAGGAGGAATGCAGAAAAAAGAATTTAGGTTAGGATTAGGTTAGGTTTTTAGGGAAGGGGGCGCAGCTCCTCCTGCTTATACGCTTAAAAATAATTTTGTGCAACAATCAATCTGAACATGTGTTTGTTTCAACTCAAGTTTGATTGTGGTTGTCACGCATCACGTGCGCATTGTAATATATACGTAAATGCAGTGGATTTAACGTTCTAACATGAAAAGAGTTGGAGTTAGATAAATGAATATCATAACCTTTTTTATAGAAAATCAAATTTCCTACAGTTTTTGTTTGAACACTTTTCCCATAACGTAATTATTTTCCGAGATAATCGTAATAATAGTAATAAATCTTCTTTTGTTTATAACTCAAAAACTAAAGCCGAGCGACGGTAACATGTATAGAGAAAAGTTGTTCAGAATCATATCCCTAACAACATATTTCAAGCTCATTAAAATCGGAGAGAAAGCCCCTAATCTAAATAATTACCCAAAAGAACATTTAAGGAACTATTAACCGACGTTACTATTATAATGTATGTGTCCTGTTTGTGTAGTTTTGGTACACTATAAGCTACAGAGATAACTCCATGAATAGATGTACTGATATTGTATGTTATATCATCAATTTATGCTTTTCAATTTTTAAGAAATGTTTTTAGTTGCTTTTTTGGATTGTTTTTTTTTTTTAATTTCCGTATTTATTTTTGAACATGTTAATGTTACTAATGTAAAAAGATTTTTTTAACTAGAATTATCATATTTTCCTTCAGTTCTCATGAACAGAATGTCTAAATGGTTCTTTCGGAATTCGGATAATTGTTTAGCTCTGGTTTATTCTTGGTTAATTTCTTGTTTAACGACAATAAATTGAAAATGAGTAACTTGACAAAATAGGGATATATGAAATGAGAATGTGCTACTTCAGCAGATTTTATTGATTTTATATTGTTGTTGTTGTTGTTGATTGTAAAGTGGATCTGTTTTATCGATAAAATTTTTTTGCGCACACTAATCTTTTTTTTGGCTGTGTGGATTGATAAAAAAAAAAAAAAAAAAAAAAAAAAAACTTCAATATTTTTTATTTTCTTATATAAATTTAGACGTCCTGAATGCCTTAGTGTATGTACTTTAAATGTAGAAAAGGATTTATCAATCTACACAGCCAAAAATTTTTTTAAATTATTAAATTATTTCTGTCTGCTGCAAAACTTTTAACTTTAAAAGAATTTTACTTACTGTATGCTGATAATTTTTTCTATTATCATGTAATTTAGATTTTTACTGATAAAGATCTGATCTTAAGATCAAAACGTCGAACTTAGACACTTTTAATAAAGAGAAGATTTTATATATTAACTGTAATTGGACTCTTGCATATTGGCTTTGTTTTAAAATTGTTACGAGCTTATTTATTGATTAAAAAAAACAAAATTACCCTGTATTCTGCATTGGTACTGCACTCGTAGTAGTAAGATCAATATTGGCATCAATCTCGGAAATGTCGTCATTGAATCCATTTGGAAGATTCTCAGTATTTCCATGGTACTTTCTTTCATCTCTTTTAGCGTGATGTCGACTGACTAACAGACGGCCGATAACTAGCCCAAGAAATAGCAGAATACCAGCTCCGACCGATATAATGATATAGAGATAGAACTTCTCCTGATTACCTGTAAAAATCACATATTTTTTAATTGTCTCTTTTTATCATGCAATATGGATAAGAGCAGACTCGTGTTTGTCCAGTTTTAAATCTACGCAGGAATAAGAAAGCACAATATGGATTTGAATAAAGCTCGAAACTATATCTAATCAAAACGGATACAGCTAACATGCCAGATTAATTATCATTTTTAAAAATAATGCAACACACTAAACACAATGCTCACATACATCAAACAAAAATTTAATCAATGATTATTATCTAATAATTATCTATCAGTTTAAAATGATATATGCATTTTAACACATGATTTCAAAAATTAAGAAGCTAAAATATAAACCGATTAATTTCATCTAAAAGTCTTGCAATAAATATTTGAAATAAAAAATATTTTTATGATATTTTTAAATCGAAAAATATCATAATATAATAATTTCATAATAATATTATAATTTCATAACTGAAGTCTTTGTTTTTATGTGCATGTCAATCATCAAAATTTTTCAATCACAAAAGTCAAGCTATCTAAACTTAATCGGCAAGTATTTTTTTACGTGTGCACGTACCACGCAATGGTTACAGGCAGCTATAAAGAAGAGTGTAGAAAAAAAGTGGGAAAAGAAAAAAATATCTTTTGCTAACCTCGTTTTTGTGGAACAAACTGTCGTACTCGACTCCGGTAAGAGTCGTTGTTGTTGATAGCAACAGCAATGGTTACCGGCTGAAAGTAACGTTTGACTGATGATATACTTACTCGTAATGAAGGAATAGGCATTGATCCACTCATTGATGTATCCCACTACTAAGTGATCCTCTTTCGGAAGCGCATATATGACAGTAGTGCAATTTTCCAATACGTTGGTGGTCGAAGTAGACGCACCAATCCCATCGTCGCTCGTCATCGCGCTTCCCTGGACAACCGTTGGCGGTAAAGGCAGTAAGGATAAGTTTTTCGCTCCAATACCGAGCGATTTTAACATGTTCAACTGCGCGTCCGCTGTGCACGCGAGAAAGAAACGATTTCAGAGAAACGCACAAGATGAAAGTTCGGAATTTTGAAACAACTGTTACTCGAGTGGCCATTGAAAAAGCATTACAATTGTGGTAAATTCAACTTCCGGTGTTGTAAACATCGAGGGAAACCAGTCTCATTTCGTTTTCATTGTTGAGAAAAGATTATTTTTTATGTTTAAATGTGTAGCATTAAGATTTAAATTCACTAAAATTATAATCGATTTCAATGTTGAAGATCTGAAGTGAGAAACTAGAATTTGTGTACAACAATTATATAGCAATTTTACAGCAATAAAAGAGAGATTGTGTGTCACTTAAACTAAAACACTATATAAGTATATATTGTGTTTCTATTAAAAACGTTCACTAGAAGAAAATTTGCATGAATTAACAGAGAGTAGATTGTGAAAATGCGTGATACATACATACATTTTTTTATATCTTAAGATTTGACATTTGTTAATTAGATGATTACTTTACATAAAAGAGCATTATGTCAAGAAACTGTGAAGAAAAACAATTAAAATTAATCACAATTTTTTAGAGCACAAAGTATGACAGTCAATCTTTTATTAAATGCAATATTATTCCTCTATAAAGTTTGATGCGAGATACAAACACATACATAGCTGTGCTCATCTATATCGACAGTAGTACATGTGGTATATGTAATATGGATAATACGATGAAATGAACAAACATTGCATATGTGACAATATTATATCGGCATAATTAAAACGTGGGTTTAACACGTAAAGATCGTTTGATGGATTTAAAATCTAAATCGTCATTTTCTGTTACGTAAGTCGAATAAAAGCGAATCCAATAAATGAAACATGTTGATAAATACTGTAATGTTTAGATAACGTTTTGCACCTATGTGATAGATATATCTGGTAATAGCTACTGTGCTAATTTTACGCTGTCAACAGGTAGTTTACTATTAATTATTAATATTATTAATATTCACGGAGTCAATATATAATATACATTTATGTAGTAATATACCTACGTGTAAACCTTAGAAAGCTTAACGTAGTAATAATAAAAATTCTTTTCCGATACTCTATCAAGTTATTTAGTATATTTTGCAATCTGACGTAACATTTTTCCAACAAACTTTTGCAGCGTGAATGATTAATGACTTTGTAACAGTTCTAATAGTTAGAGTCACGAAAGATGTTTAATTCATCAGCGAGAGTTACAATGGACTTTGGTCGATGTTAGCATTTACTTAGAATTTTTTTCTCACTTATCTGGCAAAATATGAGACACAAGGGGAAAGATTCACGGGAGCTCGCGACAAGTCATTCACTTCTCTCCACGGATCGTGGATCTTAAATGGCACATTGTACCATGGAATGCTTCACGGATCCCGATTTACTTTTCGCGCGAGTTATTTTTCAGAAAAGAAACTGCATAGCATCTTTAAATCCAATAGGAAGTAAAAATGCAAAAGCGAAATAAAATATACAGACATGAAATAATTCTTTGTTACTGTGAATACTGATGTAATATTTGATGCAAAGGTCATACGGCAACGCACAGTTAGCTAATTTTTTCAATACACTCAATATAATCTTTTTTGTAAAAGTTTAATTATGCAATTCCGTGGCAAATTCACTAAAGAATCTACGATTTTTTTGTATAACTATGCTAGAATCGCGTGTGCACGCACGCACATCGAGATTTTAGATATAGAATGTAAAAATTACTTACAACAACGATGTTTTAATGTGATTTATTACACTACCTTGTTCTTTTTCCTACGACCAAACACGTTTTACCACCTCGTTATAGAACGACTGATCCAAGCAGAGTTGAAGGTGATGGATTGCGCAGACATGGCTCTCGCAAAGTGTTCTGCTGACACGATGAAATCAAGAAAAGAATCAGCATATTGCGAGGCACCATAACACACTTAATAGAGCCATTTATACACGTAAATAATTCCATTCATGTTTAAATCGCACATCTATATTCTGGAAATTTCGAACTTGCAACAAACTTGGATTTTGCACGAAGTATAAACTTGTAAGTTATAGATACATTTCGCTATTATATACGGAATATTTTGTATCGTAATAATGTTCCATATATAAAACAAAGCGAAGAATTAGCACGTTCAATGAGAAGCAAAGTCAGATTTTCAATTCTCCGCAGAGTTTAATGTCTTATTCGCTTCGAAGTATTTACATCATAATTCAAACAATATGGTCCTAGTTCTTCCGGTCGCGTTGTTCTGCCAAGCTTGCTATCTCTTCCGAGCGAGATAACGTTCGCAGTTCTTAGTTTTCTAATTAGTGACTTGGGAATGCTTACAATTAGCCGACGACGTCGCGGAATTTCACTGCTATCCCGTCGCGTAAGTTTCGCTATTTACGAACAAATCGCATCTGGTCGTGAAACTTTCCGTAGTAAATTTTATTTTAATTGGTGTTATTATTAAAAACTATTTTTTATAAATATAATTATTTACACATATATCTTGTATGCCACATTTTATGTACAGGAGTTTTAGAAGTTTCTCTGTTATATCTAATAAAATATTGTCGGAGAAATAAAGAATAATATTGATAAGAATATATATTACGTATAATAGTGTTCTAAAGATAATAAACAAAAAGATAAGAGAAATATATATTACAAGTCACTTAAATCAGGTTTTTAATATGTCGATTACAGAGAAAAAAAAGGCTATAAAATTTGTCTACGGTTTTAATTTATTGTAACAAGCGAAATATATTTATAATGTACATCAATTGTGTACTTAATACATTTAAATTTATGCGTTTTAACGTATACACTTTTGACAAATTTACTCAGCCGTCCAGATAATAATCTGACATGAATTCTCAAACAGAATTACGTAATTCTATTTACAGCAAGTAACACGGATATGAAACTCATTTATGTCAAGGCGATTATGCCGCCAAAGGAAGCTAAATTCTGCAAATTCAGAATTAATATTCAAAATCTTGAATCGATTTGCAACAAACGGATTATGCAATAATCTGCGATTAAACGCTCTCCGAATAATTAACATAACGCTTTATATTTCATAAAAACATTCGTAAATTTCGAGCAAAGTTTGACAAAATTATTTTGTTCTTTATTATATAATATTTCATATATTTCATATATAGAAAATTATAAATTTAACCAATTTTATTCGGCAATATATTAACATTAACACAAAGATTCCTTTAGAAGAATTTTTAATTGCTGTATCGTTTGTTCTTTCTTCTACCTTTTTTACATTTGAAAACGTAATTTATAAACAGACGTTCGGTACATCAATGGGATCACCTTTATCCCCTGCAGACATTGTCTTACAAGATATTGAAAGGCTTTAAATTTAATTAACATCGAACTCCCATTTTTTTATAGATTGACGATATTGTTTTAGCAGATCCCCTTAAATCAGTTGACAATATTATTCAAATTTTTAATTCTTTTCATAAAAGACTTCAATTTACTGTTGAGATAGAGGATGGCCGTTGTATTAGCTTTTTGGATCTTTCAATTCAGATTATTAATGGTTGTTTAAAAATTGATTGGCACTATAAAAAAACGTATTCGGGCAGGTATCTTTCTTTTTTGTCACATCACTCAATGTGTCATAAGAGAGGCACTATTTTTAGCCTTGTTGAT
>QVNZ01016170.1:0-19401 GCA_014825645.1 Pseudomyrmex dendroicus | reverse complement strand
CAACTATTATCTAAATATTAAAATAAGTTCGATTTACGCTATGTTTCTAAAACTTTTGATTGAGATCTTACCCTGAATACAACCTTAACCCTTTCTCCTCTTCCCGAAGCAAAATTTCAAAGAAAGATCAAAAATTGGCTAAGCTCGCAAGTGATAATAATTGACGTTAGAAAAAGAAAATCCCGCCAATATACACACGGTGACTTCATATAAATCGAGTTGCAATTTTCTTCTTTCTTCCTGAAAAAAATTTTGAAATGTTTCATTTTGGCGTTTGGAAAACCACAGTTTGTAACACACGTATAAATCGCGTCTTGCGATTTTTTCCTCTTCGAACAACAGATCACATTGGACATGTAACGCGAATATCGATAGCTGCGCGCCCGTCGCGAATTTCTCGATAATCTATCTTGTTTTTTTCACGTCATCGCTGTCAACTCGATCGCGTATTAGCCGATAAATAATCCCGCGTTAACGGGATGAAAAGCGGGCGGCGGTCTAAATCAATCAAAAGGAAGAATGTAACGTGTATCTCTCGGTCGCGCGCGCGTTTTAGCCCCCGACAAGGGAGAACGAATCTCGTTTGCATGAAAATAAACGTCCTCGATTAGCATACGTACTCCGTGAGATTCTAAAATCATACCTTACGCTCCGTTGCGCGACACGTGAGTGAGATTTAAAGTCGGTGAAATTTTCGCGAACACGCGAGGGACGTGGAAAATTGCGGCGAAGGGAAATTGCTGCGAAACGGATCGAAACTTATATCCGGCATCCGGTCGCGAACAGAAAGATATAGAGTTTTTTGTCGGCGGAAATTATTATTTCCTCTCCCCTTCTCCCCGAAAAATCAACGCAATGAACAACAAGCAAAATGGTTGAAAATTTTCGACGAAGTGTGAAATACAGAAATCGAGACGTGTAAAAACATTTGTTTCTCCCAGTTTTTCTTTACAGTCAAGATGATTGATTTCAGAACTATAAAATCGGTCAACCAGAAGAGTTAAACATTTTAAATAAATAACGTAGAAATAATATCGCGAAAAAAGAGAGAGAGAACACGTTTTTCTCTCGGTGTAATAAATTGAAATTAAAATTTCTTGAGCGTTCTCACCAATGTAAAATGTTTGTGTTTAATGAACTGTTACATTGGCGCGACAGATTTGGCGCTCGATGGAGACGTTCGCGAATTGAATTAACGTCGCTGAAAACTTCGATTAGCGCGCGCGCGCCAAGTCCGTGTTGCGGAAAATCGGAAGAGAACGATTTCTCGACAATCGCGCGAGATTTTTCGACGTGTTTCGCCGCTATTGTCGTCAGAGGAGACGTCTGGATTAGAGATCTTTGCCTTAATTGCCGGTTTCAGAGAAAGCCAGACGTCGTCGTGCCGCTTGTCCCGGAAAATCTGTTGGATTTGTTCGCGATCTCCGTCGCACACCTTTTCTCGCCGCACACGACTTCGTCGTGTTGTTCGCTCTTTTCGCTTTAATTTTCGCATTTTTTTTTCTTTCGGCATTTCACGCTTTTAAAGCGTCCGCTCGATACAAAATTGGTTTGAGAACCGCACAACGCTGTGGTTCTGCTTCAAGATTGGCGTGAATTATTTATTTTCGGTGACGCGCGGTTAAACCTGACCGTTTAATTCTTTTCTCGCGCTTCCCTCCTATCTCCTTCGTTCTTTTTAATCCTCTCTCACCCGACTTCGTTTTATCCCACGTTTCTTCGGTCGCGCTTGTCTCATTATTCATGAGACAGTGGAAACTCACCATTACGGAATAAAACTTTTGCTTTCGCTTCTCTTTCCGTTCGAACTTTTTTTTCTCTCTCTCTTTCTCTTTCTCGATGGGAAAAAGGAAGAAGAATATGTTTTATTGTAGCATAGAAATCGCGCGAGTCCCGTTGGAGAACAGCCGGTCCGTACAACACGTCCCACGTAAATTCTCAGGACGCGGCTCCGAAGTTCTCGCGCGGACTTTGCTCTTTGAAACGTCTCGCGGCCGAAACTTTCGGCGCACTTAAATGTCCGTAATTTGCAAAAAAAGTCGACTCGTTACGACGCTTTTTCGCGAGACGGCACAGAGAGAGAGAGAGAGAGAGAGAGAGAGAGAGAGAGAGAGAGAGAGAATTACTCTTCCGTCACGGTAAACTTGTGACGGATATTTCTTAAGTTAACTGAATTTTTTACAATAAATGTCACTATGCAGAGTCAGGCCACGTAAATTGTATCTAATAATTTCAACTATGTGCGTCAGAGAACTTTCCTTTTGCTCCTGTGCTTTTGTTTGCGCTTGCTTGTAAATGTGTACGCACGAGCTCGAGTTTCGTTTGGTTTTCTATTTCGTCAAACACGATCGAAAATGTTTCAATTTAAAAACACACAATGGCGACAATATTTTGCGGACTATTTATTCGAAGATTTCGGTTTCGCAAAACGGTCATTCGAATCTTAATTTAAGATTGTCTTAAAATGATCTTAAGTTGGCGTTGTGTTAGAATCAGTGAGACGGTTTTGTATAAGAAAAAAAACGTTCCGAACGTAAGACCGGATTTTCAAATATATATCCCGGCTATAGGAATAATCGAAGTCTCTTTTCTTTTTTTTTGACACGGTTTCGGCAAGTAGTGGTGTATCGCCGGATTTGACCTCACCGGGGAGATAAAAAGTCATCGCGACGCTGGAACGGAAAATCGTTCGCGGCAAATTACCCGAGCCGAGTATCTTCTTCTTTGGAAAAAAATGTAGCGTATCTCCCATTCATCTTCGGCGCGTACCGTATGTTGAGATGCATGAAAGAGAAATATTCCGTCTGTGAAAAAGAAACAACGAAAATTTTTTATTTTTATTTTATTTTACGTATATCATTGTGTCGTTGATGGGTCGATTTATCTTATTCCGTGTGTTCATCCGTTTTTTCTCTTGTTCTTCATCTCTTTTTTTCTTATTTTGTAATCTGAAACTTCTGCAATTATAGATGAAATTATAGATGTGAAATATCTTTACGTCATTTATTCTCAATTCTTTTAATAACAAACGGGAAGAAACTGTCTCGAAATATAGCGGTACGTCGTCGTAATAGCATTAGTTTTAATCTCCTCGAAGAGATCTCCTCGAGAAGATCTTCGTGAAGTTTTCGTAAAATAATTTGAAAGGGATAGGAGGGATGTTTAAAAAGTCACAGAGAGCAAATGGGAGTAAAAGTTTTGCAATCTTCCGAAAAATTCGCAGCGCGTTTAACAGACGCGATCCGATCGTCTCGCGATGCGCAAGCATGCAGGAGAGTGCGGAAACGCATGCCTGCTGCAAATTGAGCGATCGAGCGAGTCTCTGGAGTGTAGGATCCGATGGATCCGATTAGTTACGGATCGTCTCATTCCCCAGTCCTGCCTCCCACGACGGAGTTAAACCACGCAGTGCGATAACTCGATCAGATGCGAATCGATTTAGGCCAATTGTATCTTGCGCGTCTTATCTATGCACTTTCGCGAAACAAAACGAGAAAATCGAAATCATCGTCCGTGTTTCGCACGCGCTATGACGCAATTCCTCTTTTTCTCGAATTTAATGTACGAAGTGTACCTGACATTACAACTTTATCGACTCGAAAATTATCGCAATTATTATAAAAAATAAAAACTTAAAAAAAACTAAAACTCAATATCTTAACATCTTTCGAAGTTTGTTGAATTCGTTCCAGACTCACGATCAAAGCGGGATGTCCGATGAATCTCGAGGACTTTCCGATGGACACGCAGAGATGTCCGTTGCAGTTTGGCAGTTGTGAGTTTTTATCGTTTTAGCGACGATTTAATTGTTCCTCCGATCTCTGCTCAATCCATTGAATATGTCACTAAAATTCACACATTTCTTTTGTTCAATCTCTGTATTAAAAAGCAATCAGTTGGTAATTTAAATGACAATTATTGTATCTTTGTCCTCTCTCATGTAGTGTACATTTTTGATGACATTTCAATGAAATTGCATGTATTTAAATAAACGGTCGGAATCAACTATATTTTTGGACGTCAATCGGTATTTTTTTTTTCTCTGTCAAATTGATCCGTTTACAGTTGGCTACACGACGCGCGACGTGATCTACAAGTGGAACAGCGCGAGGCAGGTCGCTATAGCGGAGGACATGAAGCTGTCGCAATTTGATCTGGTCGCCAATCCCACCGCAAATCACTCGACTGCGCCGGAATTTTCGCATGGTGAGCGAAACGGATACGATGTAAACGAAATCAAGATCGTTCGATTTTCACCCGACACGTGCTTCTTGTCGCGCGTTAAAAAAAAAAAAAAAAAAGAGTATTTCGCGCCGTAAAATTAAAGTGCGTAAAACAACAAATGAAACACCGCGATTGTGGGATAAATAAATATAATACTGCGTGCGTAAACAATATAAAATAAATATTGCGAATAAAAATAAAAAGCTATGACTGACAAAAGTGTGACAAATATTTTTATAACAAAGTCAAAATAATAATATAATAAAAGCAAATTAAAATCGTACCTGATGACACGAAAAAAAGAAAAAAAAAATCTGCAGTCGAAAAAAAACTCGAAGAACTCGGTCGAGAAACAGAAGTATTTTCGCGCCTCGTGTTCTCGCGAATATCGAGGACGGGAGGAAGAGAAATAAGGGAAGGATTGTGCCGTAAGTCGACGTGTAGAAGCGACGACTAATTGCAGTCTCCTTTGAAAGACGACGATTCCTTGCCTTTCTCTCCGCGCCGGAGTTTCTATTGTCCGTCGCCGGTGGCCAGCGAAACTTGGAAAATTCACAGATTCGGCTGCGAATTTTAATTGGATTATTATCGATTAGTAAACGGCGCGAGGCAGAAGCCGGCCTCCTCGTCTCTGATTTGATTGCGCGCTTATTGGCGGAAACTCGCTTCAAGTCGTCAAGTCGACGCGGATTCGACGACGAGTTGAAGAGATTCGATTAATAGCGTCAAAGAACGGTCGTCGCAACAATAATTACGTTTTCGACCGCGATCTCGTTGTCGATATAACGAAAATCTTATATTTTCTGGACTTCCTTTTTCCTGTCGAAGATGCGGTTATTCAAATATTTTTATTAGCTCGCGAGAAAACGTCGTGAATTATACAATGTATAGGCATATTTTTCAATTATAAAAATATAAACATATATATTTCAGAGTACTCGATGCTTCTGGTGTACTTCCACTTGCAACGGCACATGGGTAACTTCCTGATACAGGTGTACGGTCCTTGCGTCCTGCTGGTCGTCCTGTCGTGGGTTTCCTTCTGGTTGAACAGAGAAGCTACTGCCGATCGAGTTTCGCTCGGTAAAAAGCCGCTTAATAATTGAAGCGTTTCTTTGATAAATTCGCATCCGCGTTTGCGATATATACAAAAGCCGCGCTTTTATATATTATACATTGTATGTAAAACGTTTCGCGAGAGAGAAAGGAGAGAGATGCGCGGTGCAAACACGCGTGGGCGAATTTAACGCGGCGCGAACAAATTGCATCAAAAGGAAATCTGTGTGCGCTGTAACCGCAAGCGCGAAAGCGCACAAACCGCATAATTTAACGTGCAAGCATTTCTCGGTGCGTCGCAAAGGCGCGCCAACAACTTCTGGCCTTGTTAAGCTTAACTTTGCCGCACCGACAATCAAAAGCAACATCTGCCTTTTGTGTCATTACGAAACGTATAGTTGCGTATCTCCAAATCCTCGAATTAATTTGCGATAACACACCTACACAGTTTTATTTGTATAAAAAATCGGTTTTTTTCTGCAAATTTATGTTAGTATTTAAGTTTATTATCCATTATTTTTTCAAATTTTTTATCTATCATTATTTTTTAATGATTAGTTACTAATTTATTATCTATCATTTTCCACCAAGTACATACTGTTTTCATTGATTCATATTGTACCATACCTTTTGTTTCAGGTATAACTACCGTGTTGACGATGACGTTTTTGGGGCTCGAAGCGAGAACCGATCTGCCGAAAGTTCCTTATCCCACTGCCCTGGATTTCTTTGTCTTTCTTTCGTTCGCATTTATCTTCGCCACCATCATACAATTCGCGGTGGTGCATTATTTTACCAAGTACGGTTCGGGCGAGTGTTACTTCAGCTCGGATTTGAGCGAAACCGAAAGCTCGAGCGAGGAAGAAGATGCGGATAGAAGGCTGGTGAGAAGTCAACCGGTAAGCGTTGTTTTCGAAAAATTATCGATTTTATTGAGTGTCTTCACTTCTTTAAAAAAAAAAGGAGAATATAATAAGATATAAAATATATATAAAATACAAATCAGATACTACTATAAATTTTACAAACAGTCTAGAAGAAAATATTCTAGCGTTAAATTTTTACTTTCGATTTTTACACAAGTATTAAAAACATTCAATTTGTATATAAATATTATAGTATGGTTGTGTATTCATTATCCAAAATTCGAGAAACAAATTATTGTTGCTTTTCAGAGAAAACAATGATTAAAATAGTACACATCTTGACATATTTAATTAAAACAGTACATCTTGACATATTTATGTGTTAATTGACACATTAGTCTCATTACATCGATAGATCACTCTGCAGTTTTAAATTGTTAAAAATCGTTTTGCAGAGAAGTCCATCAATAGTCTTGTTCTAGATAACAATTTAATTTTTTTTAATTTTTTAAAGTAAAATAATTTTTATAAATTAATATTACCGGTTTTGTCCTGTAAAAAAGTAACGTTTCGCTTTGTTCGTACAAAAATGATTTCAGACTCGCAGGAAGAGCTCCTCGAGTTCCGGCGCGCGGGGACGCGGTAATCGTTTTGCGATGAGCAACGATAGCACAATCGAGGTGATACCGCTGTCGGCGATTTCAATTTCGCCGAACAAGGATCCTGCTGTGGCCGGTCACTGGCAGGTATCCTGTGTAAGCTGTAGCTCATCTCCGCGACGAACGCTGCCGCCGCCACCGCCGTCTCGACGTACAACGTCGTCCACGTCCAGACGACGACGCCGACGTACGCCTAGGTACAACTCGGTGTCGAAGATTGACCGTGCGAGTCGCGTGGTGTTTCCTCTCTTCTTCCTCGCCATCAATCTCTTCTACTGGTACGCGTATCTCTCGCGTAGCGAACGGATCCACTACTACAACTCTAATGCTGCGTGATCGGCTCCGCGAAGTGGTTCTCTCTCTCTCTCTTTCTCTCCCTCCTTCTCTCTTGAATATCACGGACAAGCGTTTACGAAGCGCTGAAATTGATAATCAAGGAGGTCGACCATGTAATTTCTCTCTTAAGAGTGAAAAAGGATTCTCACGTGAATTTGCGCATGAAATTATGACCTAATTTTTCTCACTGCAAAACGATGAGATTTTCATCGGAGAAAATTGAAATTTCGGAGGAATCTGAAAGAATATGACAAGATGTGACAACAACAAAAATTATCGCAAGTGTGAAGCACAACTCTGAAATTCGCATTCAATATCTAAGGAGAAATGCAACAAACGCGAAATTTAAAAAAAAAAAATGTCACTATGTTAGCGCATAGAAAATAAGTTACAAAATCTAAGTGTACGTACTTCTGCCACAAATAAACGTACGTAATACTTAAGAAGCTAAAGAAAAAAATTGTTATCTTGATATACATAACATGATTTTATTTATATACGTGTATGATGTGTGTCATCTCTCTGCTTCTTTATTCTTGCCTGAAAAAATTTTAATATAGTTTGATCAGTAAAAATGAGCTGTTAATTAGAACCAAGTCACAATCTGTTATAAAATATTACTGAAAAAAATGAATAGTTTATACAGACATGATCGTGTGTAAGTTAAAAATGTAAAATTTTCTAATCGCACAAAAAAAAATGGAAAGTTATTCACAAGAAGATGAAACAACAAAAGATGATATTTGTCTGGTATATCAAAAGAAATGCGGAATTAGGATGTGAGTTTGGATCAAGATGGAATGTTGATGCATATATATTTATTTCCGCATCTACTGATATTATTTCAGTTTTCAGTTTACGCTGAGTTTTTATTGGTCAAAAAAAGAAATAAAATACAAAGACGAGAGACACTATCCCACATACCGATTTTCTCGATTCACACAGATATCATGAACTATATGCGACATCTTGCGAAACGTCTATAACAGCCATCGACGCTTGATAAAAGAAAAATTATATTGCATTCTTATTTATATAATATAAATACAGTAGTACCTCGTTAAAAGTGTGTACAAACTTGTAATTTTAGAAACAATTGTTTAATTTAACAAGATAGCAGATAAATTGTCTTTTTGAAATAACGCAAAGATGATTTTGACCCTGCTCGAAAGAGCAACATGTGAGGAATGCTACAATGAGAGGGAAACTGGCAGCCAGACTTAGTAGCCAAAATGCTCCAGCCAGGAATAGAGTGTCGAGGCCTCAAAAATAAAAAGTGACTAGCATTACAAAACATTACTTCTAAAAAAAACATGCTAAAAGCAAACACAGATAAGTCATTATTTCAAGAAAATCCCATATTATTTATTATAAAATTAAACAAAACGTCGTTCAACCAACTAGGACAATATGAACACCAAAGCCACACGCATATCCGTAGAAAATCGAGAAAAATCAGAGATACATCTTTTGGTGAGCACTACACGGCGCTATAATGACCAAAGCGATAATGACGGCCCTCCTTATTTATTTAAAAAATTAATTAACATTTTGCGCCTATGTAGCAGCCAAAATCACACGCATATCTGCTCATCAAAAGATGTATTTATGATTTTTCTTGACTCTCTACGGATATAGATTTGGCTACTACATAGACAAAACTTGTTAATTAATTTTTTAAATAAACAAAGAGGACCGTCATCGGTTTGGTCATTATAGCGCTGTGTAGTGCTCACCAAAAGATATGTCTCTGATTTTTCTCGATTTTCGTTTAATTTTATAATAAATAATATGGGATTTTTTGAAATAATAACTTATCTGTGTTTGCTTTTAGCATAGTGTTTGCTTAGAAGTAGTTTTGTAATGCTAGTCACTTTTTATTTTTAGGGTCCCGACACTCTATTCGGCCCTGGCCGGAGCGTTTTGGCTGCTAAGGACCATTGTGAAAAAATTTTAGTCGTAACCGTAAGGTCTTAAGCAATTCAACCAATTACAGACCAGTATTATCTCACATTAGCTAGAATGCTGGTTGTGATTGATCGATTTGCTTACGACCTTACGACTACGACTAAAATTTTGTTACATGCAATGATCTTAAGTCTGGCTGCCAGTTTCACTCTCATAATGCTACAATAATGAAGGACATACGAGAAAGATTTAATTTTTCTTAATGAAGTATTACTGTACATGTCTAAAATGTATTATTGACATAAGTTATTATACAAAGTAACATGTGTACAAATTTTTGTGTGTACAGGCTAAAGTTTCACTGAGAAAAAAAACAAACATATACCTTTTGCGCCATATTAAACACATAAAAATATAACTTTGTTTTTAATCAGATAGATCAGATGGATAGTTACTTTAGCCATTTTGGATTACAAAGAAAATGGCTGCAGTTAATATCTCAAAAAGTCTTAAGAGAGAATAAACACATAATAAACATATTTCATTCTGGTCACTGATAATCGTTGCAAGACTATCAATGTTTGGCCACATAACTTATGAAAAATAAATTTATTAAATTCAGAAAATTATATGTTGAATAAATTTAACATATGTTATACAAAATTTAACATTAACAATTATATGTTAAATAAATTTTTGAAATTAAATTTACTCAACATATAAGTGTATATTTTTTATAAATTTATTTTTCCTCGAGACGAGTATTGTAAGATGAGATAAATTCAAGGTATAATAAAAGTTTATTTATAATATTTACGATTTTGCATCATCGAACTGTAAACTACATTGTAAAAAAGTTATAAATTTAACAAAACATGTGTTACTTATGTGCAAAAGTTATAATTATTCGTTTAAATTTTACATGTCTGCATACTTTTCATATAAATGTGTTTGAAACAATTATTTTGACGTTGGTATGTGACGCAAACAGAATGCAAATGGTGTATAATAAAGGTAAACTTATACTTGCGTTCAGAATACATTTTATAAAAAAATAGCTCACATCGCATTCTTAATACGCGCTTGGAAATATTCTCCATCCCCTTTGGTGGCCTGTTTATTAATTTCCTTGTGTCTTTCTCGACTCACCAACTGTTCTACTACCTCTCCTTCTCCTTTTATTAATCTAAACAAAAATTCACATTGTTATAAAAAAAAAAAACAATCGAAATATATATAAAATCGAAATATATATAAAATCGAATATATATAAAAAATCGAAATAAAATAAAATCTAAGTACATATCAGGTTTCAACACATCAGCTTGTTTCTTTATTATTTTGCTATATTTACCTATATCTTCCTGTTTCTTCATCATACACTTTGCGCATAATGCTTTGCCTCTTTTCCCATTCTTCTTTTGTCATAGGCGCCATTGCTTTCGATTTTTCTGTCATTTTGGCCTCGATTTCTTTTATGATCTCTTTACTGCCTTGAACCTCTTTATTCTCTTTAGATTTTTTGTGTCCTTTTTTCTTCGACGCGCTCTTTTTCAGCTTTTTCTTCAATTTCTTTTTCATCTTTCGTTTCTTCTTCTTCCTTTTTTTCATAATCTTTTTTAATTTTTTAGCCTTCTTCTTGGCCTTTTTTCGCTTCTTTTCGTCTTCCGAGCTTTCAGTACTGCTGCTGCTGCTGCTGCTGCCAGTATCACTGCTACTGCTATTGCTGGAGCTGCTACTACTGGAGCTTGAGCTGCTGCTACTACTGCTGACACTTGACGAACTAGATGTGGACAAAGATCGTTTTCTCTTTGACTTTTTGTGACTTTTTATGAGAGGATTTTCTTTTTCTCGCATCATTTCCGCTGGTTTCTTTTCTATCTCCTTTTCCTGATCAAGTGTTGTGTTATTTTTCGTTAAGTCAGATTTATCTGTTTTGGAGGTAGTTCTTGATCGATCTGCACGTTCCTTCGAACTGCTCTCTCGTGTAGACTGACTAGTTGCATCTTTGCCAGAATATCTCTGATAATCATATAACCTTGGTCTGTGGTAACCAGATGTTCTATGTCTATTATTATATCCTTCCCTTCTGTTCCTATTGTAATAAGTATTTCTGTAAAATTGGGAATGATTTCTATAATTTCTCTCGGCAAAGTTATTTCTCCTTTTGTAAAATCTGTAATTGCTGCAACTGCCTCTAAAGTCCCTACCATTTTCGTACTTCTTAACTCTAAATTCATTTGGATTTTTATTTCTCTCATCTTCTCTCTTGTCCTTTCTTGATATACGTATATTTCTTTCTAGACTCGAAGAACTGGAAGAACTAGAACTATTGGAGTTACTTCTGCTCTTTGATTTTTTCCTCTTATCTTTGCTACACATATTTCTTCGTTTCTTACTATCAGAATAGTTGGAAGAAGAGGTTGATCGTCTCTTCCCTTTGCTCTCCTTCTTTTTTTCAGAATCTATATCCATTGCGAACTTTTCCAAACTACTTATTACTGTTGTAATCTATCAAAACAATCAAACAAAATATCGCATTTTTTCACACAACCAAGTATAAATACTTTGTCAAATAATTTTCATATTAATCAAAGTAAATTTTTTTCCTCTCTCCCCGCATACACACGTACACCCGCGTGCGCGCGCGTGTGTGTGTGCACGTGCGACAAAGCTTTGTAAAATTGTTTCATTTAAAACGAACTTTTTACTACGAAATGTAACGTAACGATTTCATTATCATTCAACGCCATCATTCTGATAAACTATTTTAAAATGTTTGTACACACGCTTACTTACTCAGAAACCGCTACAAAAATATAACCTCCGCCATAATCACTGTGTACTCCAGCCCATCGTTGTGGTCAATGTCCGTCTTTTTTGTTTTCCTCTTGCCTTATCTCAATATTGAGAAATATTCACAAAACCGTTGCTGTTCGATTCTATAAGTAATCGTCCAAACGATCGCACTTCCTCATCAATGGCATCGATCTATTGTACACCAATCTGCAACTTGCTTATTTTCAAACCAAAGAAGCCGTACTCAAGACCGATTTCCAAATATGGGGTTCACATCGCGCTACAAATGCTACAAAGCGCATCGTTCTGTCCGTGTCTATTTTAAATGTGCTTTTTCATTATACGCTGCGGCAGCAAACGTCACGTGACTCAAATTTTTTAGAATTGCTTCCGCTACGTCACCTCATTCGATGCTATTCTCCGCGTTAAGTTGATGGGATTTCGTGTAGTATTAGGTATATGCACATAAAATTTCATCAACACAACGCAGGGAATGGCATCGAATGAAGTAGCGGAATCAGTTCTAGACAATTTGACGTCACTTCCTATTCTAAGGACACTAATCATCATTGATTAATAATCAATCGATTATCTGTTGTCTAACAAAATTAAGCAAAAGATGTAATCTTCAAACAAATAGTGAAAATTACAAACCTGAACAAATATCATTAGAATATCTATGATCTCATACGTCAAAACCTAGTGAATTTGCTCCTGTTTCTGTTCCTGATTGGTCGATTCGTCGTTCCGCCATTGTTTTGCTTTAACTAGAGATTCGATCACTAGGAGATGCGAGTTGTCCGAGCTCTATCTCGACTGTACTAGTTCAGAGTCTATCTTTTTCCTTCTAATATGTGTAACAAAAGATAAACTCTGAACTAGTGCAGCCAGTTCAGAGAAAAAAACAGACCTAAGGTTTAATCTTGTGCACATTCAAATTTTGAATGTCTGCTCACTTCGCTTCTTGAAAAATATCGATTATTGTGCAGGAGCACATCGTCATGGATGAAAACTGAGTAATTATGTATAACAAAAATTTTTGTCTCGTATTTATTTACCAATCATGTGGCAAATTCATAAATTTAGAAATCAAATCGCAAGTACACACATGATAGACAAATTCTGAAGCATATTAATGTGCTATCAACGTTGACAAATGATGCAATCGGAAGCAAAATGTTGCTGCAAAAGCAAGGTAATTTTTATATAATATATAAAAAATTGTTTCGTTTTTTTTTATATTTTTTAGTTTTATTACAGTGTTTTTGCGTTGGTCACTGCTCGGAGACGCATTCGAGATTCAAAGAACTAAAAATAAATAATTGCAGATAAATAAACGTGTTTCTCATTATTTTCGCGAAGATTGACACGTTTATCACCGAGAGAGTGATCATGTGAGGTAAACAAGTGTAATCTCGCGTTATATCGCAAATCGTCTTAGTTTCGTAGATAAAAGTTTCATAGATAAAGATTGTTTTGCAATGTTTAAGAATGTTATTCTAGACTTTTTCGCAACAAATCAGCAGCTCAAACATGACGTCAAAACATGACGTCAGTTAATTAAAAAAATTGATTAAAAATAAAAAATTGTTTTCGAGAAGGAATATCAATTAGATAATATTTATCTTCCAAATGTGTTTTGCTTTCGCAAAGAGCATCTTTCAACTGACATTGATCTTCGCGCATATGACAGATAATTTCATCCGTTACCAAATGCGAACTCGACTTTGCTCTCCGTTTGGAGTTGGAGAAAATTATCGAGGCGATCGCCGCGCCCGGAAAGGGACTGCTGGCCTGCGACGAGTCACCGACGGCTATGGACGAGAAGTTCCAGGAGATCGGCGCGAAAAACACCGAAGCCAAGAGACGTGAATATCGGGAGATGCTGCTGTCCGCGAATAAGGTTGCCACATAAAAAAACATATGATAAAAGTTTTTGTTTACAGGAACAGTAATTGTAATTCACTCGCAATAAATAAATATCTCGAATGCAGATCTTTAACTACACAGAACTAGATCTTGTGTTATGAATTTTCAGAAATTCATAGCGTGCAGTAGTTGACAGTTAACATATGTGCGTGCTTTGTTTTATTTTATTATTTCGCAGCTCTCGCGATACATCAGCGGCGTGATATTGCATCACGAGACGATTTATCAGACAACGTCGGAAGGTGTGGATTTTGTTGAATTACTGCGCCGAAGAAGGATTGTGGCTGGCGTGAAGGTCGACAAGGGCCAAGTGCCGCTCTTCAGTACCGAAGACGAGACGACTACGCAGGGTCTCGACGACCTGCATCAGAATTGCGTTCGCTACAAAAAGGACGGCTGTCACTTCGCCAAGTGGAGATGCGTCTTTTCCATCTCGGAGCAACGCCCGAGTCGACTGGCCATGATCACCAACGCGAACGTTCTTGCGAGGTGTTTATAGACTTGATACGCGCAGAATCTCAGTAAAACATTTTTCGTCGATCAACCGAATTGACCAATTACGGTCGTCAAACTCAATCTGATTAACGTAAGAGATCGGAGAACGATAAAACTGATTTTCTATAAGATTCACATTTGATGAGATTGTAGAAGTCAGTTATTCGCGCGTGCAAAGTAAAATGCGATGCAAGGAAATGTAAATTTGCCTGAGGCAAAGTCCTATTTCGCGCAATGCGAAATGTTTTAGCCGACGTATTTTCGAATGTCTCGTCTTGTTCAGATTCGCCAGTATCTGTCAGAGCGCGCGAATGGTCCCTATAGTGGAACCGGAAGTATTGAACAAAGGTGAACACGATATCGATCGGGCATTGCAGATTCACGAAGAGATGCTGTCCATCTTGTTTCGTGTGCTGAATGAGCACCGCGTGTATCTCGAAGGGATGATACTGAAGCCGGCGATGGTGTTGCCGGGGATCACGAACGTGATCCAATCCACGCCACAGGTATTGAATTCACGTAGGAATTTACGTTAGTTGAAGAATTACAATTTTATTGCACTGATATTCTCGTATGTACTCAAGTAAAAACTTCGACGTTAACATTGATAAATTGTCACGACACCAGATCATTGCCGAATACACGATAAAAGCGTTCAAGAGAACAGTTCCGGTTGCAGTTCCGGCGATATTTTTTCTAAGCGGCGGCCAAACCGACGATGACTCCTTGTTGAATCTCAACGCTATTAACGTGTGCAACGATAAGAAACCATGGAGACTCAGTTTCTGCTATGGACGTGCTCTGCAGGTGCATGTGAATTTCATCATCAATACATTTCTATTAGAATATATTGCAAATAAAATTTGTTATGGAAATTTTCTTTCTGTTATTTGCGAATTTGTTTATAGAAATTTCGAGTGAAAACACAATTCGAGTAGTTGAACAATCAAGAATACTTCAGTTTTGACCTCTCTTTTGTCGTAGGACGCAGCAAGAAGAATTTGGAATAACAAACCGGAGAAGGTAGAAGAAGCTCAAGAGATGATCCTCAAAAGAGCGAAATTGTGCTCCGAAGCGTCGTTAGGAAAATTACAGCTCGCAAAGAAGGATATATGCGCTTCAACCATCGTCGACGCTATTTGAGATGATAAGAACACCACAATTAAAATCTATTGCAAAATCATTATTTTCCGCTTGAAATGCAATCTTTATAGAACGTTGTATGCGATGTGCTGTACAAAACAGATCAATCGCTGTCAAAATCTATGCAACATTTTATTTGTGTCTCTGAGTTCACTGATAAATGTTAAAACTTCGGCAGCGCTGATTCGTCACAAAGTCCGAAAAAGTTATCGTCATTCACTAGATATGAGAACAAAAGTGAAGAAGTCCGGGGGTCGAGCCCATTTTATCAATGAACTTTATTGCGCGCGATAGGTCCAATGATCGAGAAAAAGGAGGCACGTTGTGACGCGCGCACGCGAGTGCGTTAACCTTAGGCGATCTTTGAAAAAAAATGTACGCTCGCACTAATCTCGACGAATGTCGGAGCAAGGTGCCCTTGACTGACCTCTAAAGCGACGGTTCTCAGTGTGAGGCAATTTCGCGCGCGGACTCACTCATCTTTACCGGTCGATATGTCGTCATTCCCGGCGAATCCCCGCCCCGATACCCTTCCTGTTGGCTCATCACCACGTGGTATGCGCGAGTAACGTAGCGCGTTGTGGAGACAACGTGAACATCCATCGAGGAGATTGCGATTCAATAAACTCTCGTGATCTTAATAACACTCCAATTAAACTTAATTGGTGATTTATTGACAAATGTCCGTAATTAGCGACTGTTTTTCGGAATTTTTAAATTAACAAATTTATTTTGCAATAGTATTTGTCTCACCAAGTCTCACATTGTTAAATAATATTTGTATGAATACGTTCTTTAACTTATTAATTTTTTGCTTTAATTGTAATTCCAGAGAAAATTCAAGGACGCGTTCTCCCTTCGACCTCAGGTTTTAGGGTCAATAAAATGAAACCCGACCAGCTGATCGCGCGTGTACCTCGCCTCGTCACTGACGACCCTACGTGGTTGAGCACCCGCGTGAGCGAGAACGCATGCGCGTGATAGACACGCAATCACCAGACTTTGAAACCGACGACGACTCGCCTAGTTCGTCTCACAATCAGTTGCACTCCAACCATCAGGTGGAATATACGGAGGCAAGTTCGCGGCGGTTCCCAGACACGAAAATCAGTTCACAGACCAGGTGAGTCTCGCTCCGCTGTTTCATGCGAAGGGGAAAAAAATCTCTGCGTTCATTGGAGAAACGCGTGTTTCCCACGGGTATATCGATCGTGTTACATTCTCCTCTGATTGTGTTAGAAATTTCGCAGACTCGGCTTATCAATAACGATCTTTGACCTTGACTGACATTTAACATCGTCGCTGTCGTCGTGCACGACTCATCCGCCCGTTAATCTCTCAATGACGACCGTCTCTTTCTCTAGTATTACCAAAATTCTTACATCGTTACGCGTAATCCAGCGTGCGAGATATTTTTACAGCGCAATGTTTGTCCAATGCGCGGTCGAGACAAAAATTGACAAATTTTTTAAGGAGATTTCTAATAATCATGTCATTTTAGTAAATTTAAGTTTTTTTATGTGTTACAAAGTGTTCCACTGTATGACAACATTATTGCACGGTAGCTATTATTATTTTTAATAATATAAATAAATATAAGTGTTACTTTCGTATAATAAAACGCAGTGAAAATTATTTATATGATTTATACATCGCCATAATTTGCGCTTTTAACTCATGCACATTGTACTGACAATCACTTGTTGAAAAGCAAAAAACGAACTATTGTTAAGTGAAGCATGACTTCGGGATCATTCGTCAAAGAATTAAAACTTACCTGTGAGCATTTAAACAATTTCGTCATTTCATCACAGAACATTAGAAAAATATTTCTCTTAGAAAGAATTTACATCATATCAAAGCGATAATACACACATATAACTTGACAGTGGAGTTGCATCATTTGCCGGCTACCGGAAGAATCCTGCGTGCAACTGGGCACATTCACCTTTGTGCGTACTGACACAGTCACGCGCGGTTCTGGAAGACTATTCCGGCCTTCGTTGAAAGCGATTGATACCAGAAGACATTGTCAGTGCTGTAACGTTTTTCACTCGTGAATTTTCCTCCAAAACTTTTTCTCTTTCTAGCACCCTAAGACACATAGAAGACATAAAAAAGTCTACTTATAACAATCGAATGCGAACACTGAATATACAGAGAGGAAGAGAGAGAGAGAGAGGAGACGGAAAAAAATCAGAATTAAAAAAATAAAAAAATCAAACATACACATTTTTTTATTGAAAAACTTACACACATCGATGACAGTCAAAATACAAAGAGGACGTCGATCTTCATAAAGTCTTCGTTGATCGATACAAATTATTTTATTATTAGATATTTTATCACACGCGCGCCTACAATCGCAGTAACGTAAAATTAGACGTTATGTGCGAACGGCAGGTTTGTGCAATCCGGTGTCTATATGCAAGAGCATGTTATTTTGACAGACAAACGGTCACGTCATTTGAGTTATTATTTGAAGCGCGAATGGATGCGTCGAATAGCATCTGGTATGTGCAGGTGATCAGCCGGAAATGCGATTGTTGCGCAGTCGCTTTTGAACAGAACTACTTGCTATTTTCATAATACAATTAAAAAAAAAAAATCATTATGCGACGCGAAGTATTTCGAGTAAAGTTCCATTCGGTAATTTCCACTTTTTCACTCGGCGTTTTTCTCCTGCTCTTTAAATACGCACGTCGTTTTGACATCGTCGTAAAAATATCGTCCGTCTAAACGTATGTCGTAGATATCGCTGTGCAAATTGCGTTCTGGCGGGTTACCAATTTTTATGTTTGCCATGTGTTCGCGTGTCACTTGAAAAATAAAAGACTCGCACACCTTTCACTTTCGAAAGCTCGATACAGACACTAAAATAAAATATCGCTCCGTGTTACTCAACACGCTCCACGCACGAATTTCCGACGAATAATTTTCCTTCAACACAAAAAGAGTTCAGAAGTCTTAATTATTATTTTTTTTTAATAAAAAAATTGTCAATTACAAATGATTTAAAAAGAGAGCACGTACATCTTCAATGGTTGATTTCGACCCGAGTCGGTCTTTTCAGACTGGACGCTACATGCGCACAAAATACGAATGCACGCAAAACTGTTCTCGGGTTCGCGCAAGCACCGATGTTGAACCTCCTCGGATACGAGCTGGGAAATAACGCGCAAGCGTGTCGCAAAGCCTCCTCCGTCTCGGCTAGTCGCGGCGTGTTGCAAAGCCGACGTATGTGATATTGACTCGTATTGAACGTCGGAAAAAACATGGTTCCAAACAGCGGAGGCACCGCCATGGTGCGGTAATGCGACGAATGCGACGCTTTTCCGAACGAAAAAATCGCTCACCGTTTCGCGGTAAATAAATTACCCCCCTCCCCTTCGCGATTAATGCAAAATTTTGCAACGATGCAAATTAACATTTTTTTTTTGCGTTTCGGTAAACACGCGGCGCCATTGTACGCGATAACGATTTGCATAAGATCGCGTAATACACATATTTTTTCTCGAGCGGTATATAATCACGCGATAGATTATTCAACTTAACGATAGTATTATCACGTGCAAATAAGTTCTTTCTCGCAAAAGCGTAGTATTTTATTTTTAATTTTGTGATTCACACAAAGCATTTTTTTTCTTTTTGACGATATCTACATTTTAGATTAAAAAAAAAAATGTAGAGATTCAGAAACAAAATTAGTTTGAACTCGAAGTCAACAAGTCGAGCAAATAAATGATTAAAAGCGAAATGTGATTACGTGTGCGGTATATGATCACGTATATAGTAATTACATTACATGTTGTATCATATTTGCGGTGACCGTTGTGCGCGGAAAACAGCGCAACGCCAGACCGTTCGCAGCGCCGCGATCCAAATCCTGCGGCTATTTCGGGCCGTTTATTACTGTCGTACACAATGAAGATAAAAATAGTTGTTTTCGTCGGGACTGTTTCTTTTTATCAAAGAATTATCGATCA
>QVNZ01016169.1:0-12272 GCA_014825645.1 Pseudomyrmex dendroicus | reverse complement strand
AGTCTGGGAATCGTCGGCGTCATTGGCCTCCGTGCAGGTGTTGATTCGATAATCGTACCAGTAATTAGGCTGCCTTAGAGCGACCTAATCGCGAGAATGCGATGCGAGCATTGCGCGTTTGCATTCTGAAATTGCGCATTGCCACGTCGCATTCCAGTGCGCGATGCAACCGATATTTGCGCAGCGATACCGCGTACGTGGGTAAAATGTAGGTGTGCTAATGTAACACGCACATGTCTCAAGACATGTATGTATATGTATTTTTTTTTTCGCGTATCGCGTTAAGAGAAGGCGTCTATCTTCGTTCGCGCTTGATTATTCGCCTTATACCGGTAATTACTTCGTTCCAACTGTTCTCCGAAGCCGATGAGCCTGCGCTCATCGTGCACGTGCTGCTCCCGCCTGCAGTTTTATTTCGCACACATCACGCCGCGGCCACGAACACTCGCGGCGTCGCGATTTTTCAATATCGCGGATGAACGCGAACGATAACACCGAGCTCTTCCTTCCCATCGCCGCGACTCGTCCCGACTTGAGAAAATACCGACCGTCTGAGATCGCGGAAACTCGCTCGCCTTGGCTTATCTCGGCATTTAAGAGCTTGCTGGTAGCGAGCGCGGACGTATATAGCAACGACAAATAAAGCGACGAAATTACGACGTGTGAAAAGACGCAACGACGACGTTATAAAGCGATTTTTGCGTTCCTTCGGATATATTTGTGCGAATCTCGTTTCTTACTCGGATCCGCTCATCAATCGATGAATGTGCGTAAAAATCAGTCGTGCCTAGCATTCGTCAGACGAATGCTCGAGGAAGCTCGCAGCGGAAACCGGGAAAGTTGTAATTGAATTTACGAGGATCAGTCGCGGATTCGATTCCGCATATACATGTATATGCGATCGCAGCCACGGTGGTAGCGGCGCGTTAGCGAGGATAATGTGTCCCGACTAATTTAGAGACGTCTTTTCCCTTCTTTCGGCCCGGTAGATCCCGCAGGTATACCTGAGCAGAGAGTTGGCATCCTAACTGCCGTCCTGTCGCGCTGCCTGTCCCGCGCTCCTGCCCGCTCGTTCGCGAGGCCCCACGCTAACGAGGTCCTGCCACGTCCTGCCCGAAGGACACGGGACCACGGCCTGTCAATTAAGGACACGACCATACCGGGCCACATTTCTACCCGCCTGCATTCCCCTTTCCGCTTCTCTCACTCTCTGTCTCTCTTTCTTCGCGAGAATCGCCATCATCTCTTCACCTCCTCCTCCACCTTCTTTGCTCGTCTTCGCGCTCTGATTTCTCTCTTTTCGCTCTCGTCCTGTCGGGAGAACAACTCTTTCCTCGATCCACGCCGCGTCGATTTCGAGCGGAAGAGAAGATTTTTTTTTTACATACGTAAAATGTTTTTACATATTTCAATGCTTTTTCTTGTTGAGAAAAATTTGTACGTTAAAAAGTTAGTTTATATTATAGACGATAGAGAGTGCACAAATACTCGTATATCAGAAGAGAGGCCAGACGAGGACAAGATCGATGAACCCGATCAGGACCAACGATACATATAATGGAACGTCCAGGCAACCAATGCGTACACACAGGATCGAAGGACGCGAGAGCGCGACGAGAGAGAGTTCTCCTCTTCATCTTCCAAGCCACGTCTTCTCACGCACAATCGGGTTCCGTTAACGCACCGGGGGGTCCGGCAGCAACCCGTCGGTGAGAAGAAGCGTTAAAAAAAAAAAAAATCGCGCCGAATAACAAAACTTCACTCTCGATGCGTACGCACGAGGAGACGCGCGAGGCGTATGTATATGCATAAGGCTAGCTTCTCTCTCTCTTTCTCTCTCGGCTCGAGAGAGTCTCGGCAAGAGACCTGACGATTATCGCGCCACAGCAATCTCTCATTATCATTCCCAACACTCTTCTTTCTGCTCCCTCTTACGGAATCGCCGCTTTTTTGCGCCTCGTCCCTCGCTCGACGGATGCTACTTCGCGCCGCGTTCTTTCTTTCCCCGTCTTCGCGCTTTCTGTCACGCGCGAGATTCTCTCTCTTTCTCGAGAGATCTCCTCCCTGACCCGCGCAAGCTCTTCTCGCGAATCGCTTTTGAGCTTAAAATTGACGATTAAGTCGTGATTCAAATGACGAAGAAAAATTTAATTATCTCAAAAACAGATTAAGGAATATAATCGGGAGGGATACAAGGTACGCGTCTTCTCAATCACGCGCTGGAAATCCAAGAGTCCATCTCCGGCACAATATAATTCCGCATGGAAAACATGCGCAAGTCATCATATGCGAGGTATGTTAAGCGGAAAATACTGTGATGCAAATGAGAACTCCTTGCACTTCGGATTGCTTAATTTGAATAATACGTATAATGACTCCCTGCATTGTCATCGCGCGATTAAGAAAAAAAAACTCATTATTTTGCGAGGGATCGTCGCGCGCGGACGAAGGAGGATAATCTCTCTCTTTCTTTCTCTCTACGACGCCTGTGGCGGAACAATACGATTTGTTTACTATGCAAAATCCATTGAATTGCGTGTGGTCAATTATATTATGTTAAGTAGAGCATATACGCGCGGCCTGTGACGTATCGCGTCGTGGGATCTTCGGTCGGGAAAGGAAGGGGGACTGACTCCCGCGATGGCCCATTCCACGGTTACCTCTCTAATAACGCATTGTGCCCCTTTCGCGTGGCATATTAGGTTTATGCTAATAAACCGCCGCGCCGAAGATGCGCCGATCGAATCTCTCTTTTTCCTGCCTCTCTCCCGCGCACCATCACCGCGCGCGGTTTCTCGCAACCTACTCTTTTCGTAATGGATGAGAGTCGCGCCGCGGAAGTTCGCCGGCGCGAGTTCCAAGGTCGAGAATTCTCTCTTTTCTTTCGCGAGTCCAATTTTTTTTTTTTTTTTTTTTTAATGAAAAAACAACGAATTTGAACGACACACGCGCCTGTATGTTAATGTATAAATATTAATGACGCAACCGTCCAATCACGACCTCACCACATCGAACCGACTAACCACAAAGAAATCGCTTTCGCGCCGCGTGAAATTTCGGCTGATATTTGCATTTCTCTCGTCATGCTGCTCATCATCGTGTGTAAATCCCCGGTCCGGGGATCCGATACAATGGTTGCCCGGGCGAAAGAAAAGGAGAACGACGAGGTCCGAGACTGGGGCGCGAGTGAGGCGAAAGATAATTGTACGGACGGCTAATGGAGTTCGGGAAAAATGAAGCGCTCACCAGGTGGGTCCGCTTTAAATGCATCAAATCGCTGCTAAGTGAGGTTCAATGTTGAGGACCAGGTGAGAGACGCGGTCTGCCTCCTTATTTTACCCTCCACCTACTCCCGGGAGTAGGGCGTGGGTCAAACGGTTAATTATTATATTGCCCATTAAGCAGACGATTTTTCATTTTCGACGGCGCTACGCGCCGAAACATCTTCCACGACGAAACTACCGAAATCCGTTCCGGCACACACCACCGTGCGATTGGTCGTTTCATTTGATGCCTGATATTTTATTTCCTCACGCTGTTTTGCTTTTTTTATACGTCGGTCCGGCTTCCATTTATTTCGTCAATTCGAATTTTTAAAGAAGCACGTAATATTAAAAATTCTCGCTATATCGATGCGCCATAAGAATCTCCGACGAAATGCCGGCGAACGATGAAGAATTTTTGAGGAACGGTGTAAGACGAGTCACGGGGAGTATCATGTCTCTCGTCTCTCGAGAATCCACACCGCGACAACGCCAATCTGGTCGGACGAATTATAATTTCCCGACCGGTTCGGGACACACGGGCGACGTTAAAAAAGCGGAGGGGCTAGTTCACGGAAATTCCACGGGCGCTCGCTTTTATTTCGACGTGGACGAAGTCGTGTCGGGCCTCCATCTCTTTCTCGCATGTTGGACACACGAGAGTCGCTCGTATGTAGTAAAACTACACACGCGCGTCCAAATGTCTCTCCTCTAATTCTCTTCCACTCCCCGAGAACTCCGTTTCCTTCATTTCTCGGAAGATACCTCCTTAAAAAACGTGATCCACGCTGCATACTGAGTCCCGTTTGGCTCGTCCCGCCGTAATCTTAACGGCTCGTGTCGAGCTGATTAGACCTTGTTTACAATCGGCCGGTTTTCCAAGGGACCGGCAATCACACGGAATTTTTGTGACCCGGCGAAAGTAATGTCCTTCCGGCGGTGGTGTCGGCCGAGAGACATTCGGAAGTGTGTCGTCGGGTTCTGGGCCTTGACGTCGAGCTCGCAGAAATTATAGCCGGCATCTCGTGAGTTATCGTGCGGCTCATTTATGGTTAAAACCCAAAAACCAAAAAAAAAATTTAAGCGAGGCATGTGTCCCGATCGTCTCGCTTCTGCGGCTTTAATTTGCGGTGAGATTATAAATTCAATACTCGATAGCGGCGAAAAAATACACCGAATGCGTCAAGTCGTCGCCGTGCACTTTTGTAACTTTCTTTGAATTTCGTATAAATTTCATTTAATTTTTTTTTAAATAAAATCAGAGAAAAGAGACCACAAAAATAAGATCAATTCAAAAGAAAAGGGAATAAATATAAACAAGTACGGAAGAGAGTGAAAAATAGCGAAATAATCGATTTCCATTCATCATGAACGCGGCGCGACGTGCAAAGATAAGCGTATTTGCAAAGTTATAAAGAGCTCGAAAAGTTTTTTGCGACTACGCCGTGTATAAAGCTAAAGTCAGTCTCGTTTAGATCTAGATTTACGCACCTCGCGTGTACCGTCCACACTTGATGTCGGAATAATCTCTATATTTTACCATATACGGATATATCGCCTCTCACGCACATTCTTAGCGGAATGCGTGAGTTGTCGTCTCGCGTTTGAGCAACGGTGCGGGTAAAATATGAAACCAGAAAAATGTGTCCTCTCTTGACTCGCAGATCAATTGCCCGTATCGCGGTGATACATCAGTTTCATATAACCGAACGAGACGAGGACGATAAACAACTGGTTGGGAAGTTAAGGCTGAAGCAAATTAAAACTTTTTTTTTTAGAAAGAAGCACATAAAGTAACAAAATTAACGAGTAAACTTCTATGATAAATAATCAAGATAGAAAAATAAAGGACACGAATAAAAGTCACAATTGACAAGAGATCAAATTTAGATAAGATCTATTGTATTTTATCTCCTTGCTATTTTTTCACGGCCAAACTTAGTATTAAATATCAGACTTAAAAGTACACGTAACAAATTAAAAAAAAAAAAAAAAAAAAAAAAATAGCAATTAAGAGCCGAACGCGGATGTTGTGATGCGTATAAAAACTTTATTCCGTTAAATCTCACGGTGTATATGAACGTTTTGAGCCTAGATTTAAATTCTCTTTAATATATTTTAATTCTTTTTAACGTGCATGTTATGAACAATTGTAAAATTAAGTCATTGATGTTTGTTTTGGCTAAGTGCTCGTTTAAGTGTTTTCAATATTTTTCAAGATAGTCCGTCAAATGCTTGCTGGTGTCTTCCTCTTTTTGCGGAAGAGCTTTGCGGATTTCATCCCGCTTGGCGACATGTTATTACAATACGTACAATACGTAATATGCAAAACAAAACTAACAAGAGTCGCAAAAGCCTATCGAGTCCAGTTATACGCGCTATATCGGCTGAGAATTATGAGAAAGAGTTAATAACTATGCAACAGGATGCGTTTAAAGAGTCGCCTCCCTCCCCCCTCTTTTTGAGAGGATTACGCAAATACGAGTTGTCATGCGCCCGCGAAAGGGATCTAATTTGTGTCTTGGCCGGCGATACGATCTGAGATCTGATTAATGCGAAACTATGTAAATGTCGGCAACAGGGCTGAGGAGGCTGAGAGGAAGAAAGGGGGTTGTTCACTTATACACACAGTATGTTTCACTCCCGATGTACATAGCGGAGCTGTGCTTCTTTTTTTTTTCAAACAACTTTTCATGCAAACGCTGGACTCCGGCGAGAGAGCCTATTAAAGTGCAGGCACGCGATTTAGCGAACAGACAAGAACCAGTTCCGCGTACAAGTGGGTGTCGGGAAAACTCATTTGGAATCTTGCCCGAAAACATGCTGCCACGAATGGACGCGTTTGTATGTTCTCTTATATGTGTGAAGACACATCCGTTTAAATTAATTCTTTCCTGAGCGAAACTTTCCGTCAAGCCGAGAGTTTGATTTCGTACGTTTGTTGCAAAAAACTATTCAATCCTACAGAAAACCAACCTTTGATGTTTCAAAAAAATACGATGTACGATCATTTCTGCGAGAAAAATCGAAGTTTTCGATCGCAATCGATTGTCATCGCGTCGTTGTTCGCGTCTTTACCGACAATACTCTTCAAATTCGCGCGGGATAGCTTCATGATGTACTTCATTACAGTTGCTAAAGAGAAGAAAAAGAAAAGAGACCAAGAGGAAGAGAAAATCAGCGCGAAGAAAGAGGACCGATGGAGACGGCACGACGTGCGGACGAAAAGAGAAGCCGCCGGCAAAGGAGAGCGCGAGGGAAAAGAAGGCAGATTAGAGAGAAATAAACATACCTGAAGGTTCTCGCGCGCGCGGGCACAGCGGCGGTTTATTATTTCGTCTGTGGCGAAGCGAGTCTTGTTAACCGGGCCGGGGGCCAATCGGAGGCGCGCTGCCATGGACGCCCCGACCGGCGACCGACCAATGGGTGCACGTTGCGTCTCGAACACGCTACATCGCGTGTCGGCCGAGCGCCTCCTCCCGGCATCGCTCGCCGACGTCGCGTGTGTTTTCCCTCCGCGCGCGCGAGAAACCCTTTTAACGCAACCTTCTCCTTTGTAGTGTGTCACGTGACGGTGTGTAGGTTGCTCACGCGTTGCATGTGTGGCGAGTTGGAGTTAGGTGGTCGCGTTAGGTCATGTGTGTGTGCACGTTACCACTCCGTTCATCCGGACGACGGCGGTGCGCGCGAACCTCGACGTCTCTCCGCGCTTTTGTTTTATTCGCGACGTTTCGAATCCTCTTCTCGTTCGTGCGGACGCGCGCTTTGGCCTCCGTCCGAGCGCGCGCGCAATCTCCGTCTCGCTTCTTCGCTTCTTCTCCACAAGAACGTTCTCTATGCCGATGACTCGTCTTTCTCTCCGTCTTTTTCTCTCCCGTTTTGCCTCCGTCTGGCGCGAACGTACACTCGACGCGAATGCACCTCGGACGTTCGCACACCTCTTTTGCGCTTATCGCGCCGGATTGCAAAGAAACACGAAGGAGAGCCTAACGAGCACGCACCCGTGACAGTCCGTTATCGATTCTATACCGCTTCATCCCTTCTCTTTCCCACCTATTTTTTTTATTTTTTTTTTATTTTTTTTTTAATTTACGCGGAGAATATGTATCGAACGCACCACCGCAACCAGGCGTGTACTGCGCAACTCACTTAGCTACTTGATTCCTATGTGTCTCGCACACGAGAGGACTTCGACTTGTGATTCCTATCATTATTACGTATCGATTTAACGTTACAATAATTTCGCAGATTTATTACGTCGAACACATTTTGATATTTATTTATTTGCTTGATAAATCAATCCTAAATCGCTATAGATAACGTCGATTTCTCTGTTCTTTTTATCTCGAGATTTACACGCGGGAATTTTTTTTTTTTTTTTTTTTTTTTTTTTTTTTATAACCGTATAATTCAGTCGACAACGCGCCGGTTGCGCGAGTTGTCGAGTTAATGACTTGTTAACGAGCTCGGGCGCTCGATTATCGCGGCACGTCGTCCGATATGACGGGGCTACATTTGTAAAACACAGCTTACACTGTGTGTTCTCGCAACGGTTTTACGCAACTGGCGCGCGCATGTGTACGTCCACAGGCGTTTTCGTCGAATCGGATAAATACCGATGTCTATCGCGGAGATCTTAATTATTTCTCGCGCGCGTTTCCATTGCGCGCGCGCGCCGCCGTCGTCCGATCGCCACCTTGTTCGCACACACAAATCGACGGTTGGCGCGCTTAATTCTCTCAGCGAGCTTTTAATATCCGCGATAATCTCTGGCGCACCGATGCACGTATGTACGCGCATATAATATACTAACACGCTGCACTTGTCACTCGGTAATAACGCCGGGATAATTTTTACGTGTAAAATGCGCGAGATACCGGCGCTAATAACACTCCGTACGCGCAGCAATATCGAAATCGAGATCGACCGCGAGGTTTACGATAATCGCTCTCGAACGTCGACCGGCCGTCGATTAAATTTGCGATTATACACGCGCGAAACAAAAGTAACGGGGATTTGATAAGTCGCAGCGCGAACGGCGCGAATGTCTTTTTTAACTCGCGAACGCGGCGAATAACGCACGATATGTCGTGCGAGAGAGATTTGCTAGAAAATTATGTTAATTGGTCGAGTATGTGATAAGAGAAGTTTCTAACTTTGTTCGACGAGTATTTTCGGCGCAGAGAACTGAATACTTCGCGGTCAACGAGTCAACCGTGCATATTTAAAATGTTAATCGCGGCGACACATACGTTCCTCCCTCCCTCGCTTCGTGAATGGCTTCCGAGATCGGGGGAAACGATTCCCTGAAGCGATGTGACACCTCGTGTGATGTACGGGCGCACATTCGAGTACTTGTTAATTCAGAGACCGCAGTTTCCGTAGGATACGCCAGCCGGTTAATGGCTGTACATTTTGAGTAACGTCTTCACGCCTTCGCCGAGGGTGGACGCGCATGAAAATGTCACCGCCCGCTGCGTTTCGTTCCTGTCGCACGCCGCGACTTAGTCCAACACACTTGGACAAACGTTGTGTTACGTGGATCTTAAAAACTAGTCACTTCTAATAATTTCGTTTAGTTGGTAAAACAATACCGTCCCAGTGATTTCCGCCAGAATATTTATTATCTCTCTCTCTCTCTCTCTCTTTAGAATTTTTTCATGAATTATCTTCACAAAAGAACCGGCACGGAAATTCACAATAAGAATCTTTTCGGAAAGTTTTGCGCAAACCGGTTTTGTCTGAGACCAGATTATTCTAATATTTTACGTGCCACGTTATTTCAATGTCAGTCTTCTAAGACAGTCGGTGCGTATCAAGAGATAGTGTCAAACGAGTTAGATCGTATCTTCAAACATGTCATACGAATAACAGTCTGAGACAATCTTGGCGATTCTGTGTGGAATTATATTGTTGTGAGAAAACACAGATGCAATTTTCTTTTTTTACAAATTAGTACAAACAAATGTAATTGCAATTAAAGATTGCATTAAGATAATAATAACCAAAAATCGATCAAACGCGGAACGTGATCCCCAAATTGAACCATTTTGTTCCGCTAATGGCACTCGGCCAACTCCCGACGCTATTCCATATATCCTTATCGATTCTTTTTATAGAACCGCGCGCGCGCGCGCGCAAAGCCATGATAACATCGGCGACGAAAATTCTGCATGTCCAAGTATCGCATCGCGCGCGAAGAGAAGCACGTGTTTCGGGGAACGCAATTAGCATAATTCCAAGGAAATCATCTTCCACGCGACAGTGTGTCTGCGTGCGTCGTGTAAAACGTTTTTACGTATACGCCGCGGCGCATGAAGGAGTTCGACGATTTATGTGAAAAGTTGCGGGCGTCATTCCCGGAACATCAAACGGCCGTGGCGCGAGACATACATGCCCATAGTCGAAACAAATCACGTAGACATTCTCGTAAAATGACGCGCGCGACGGTGGATGATGAAGGGATGGGTTACAAGGACTCTCGCGGTCGTTTCGGAAACGCGCGTGATCGTCGTCGTCGTCGTCGTCGTGACCGCGATCAGTATGCGCCACGCTGTGTGTGCATTATGTCACCGTGCGCCGACAATTCCTCACAATATCGCCTGATAAGTCTACAAATCTACGGATAGAATCGGTTGGGCGACTCTCTGCGATCGTGGGATCGTGGGTGGGCATCGTCCGTTGCGTTTTTCGTGTCTCTCCCGTTTTATAAAATGGTCAACGTGGTATCTACTGTTAACTGTCGAAAGAAATGGGAGACCACAACGTGTTTTACGACGAAGAGAATCGGTGAACTGTCAGCTGATGTTAATATATAGGTATACATGTAAATACTTATAAAAGCTTATCGAGAGAAACGCGGCCGCCTTCCGTGAATGTTCACGTAGCGACGTCGTTCACGTTAGCATGATTCTCGAATTTTTGTCAGGAACGTGGAAAGAGTAACACGCGTCGCGTGACACCCTTCGCTGTGAGAACGTGTGACTGCGAGACATAAGCCGACGAATTAATAGGGCTATTTTTTTATTTAGCGGTATACCGACCGCTCTCCCGCCCGGTCCCCACCGTTCGTTGCCTCCGTTTATGCGCTGTATCGCGTATTTTATTTTATTTTACAGGAATCTGCGCGCCGCAAAGTCGCGTCAGCCACGCAGCGTACGAGAATTCATCCCCTACATATAAAACGATCTCTCCGTTATCTTGATACATAAATGAGTTTGTTAATGTCGATGGACTTCGTCAAGTTCAGCGAGAACAGGCAGCTCGCGCACTCGGCACATCGTGATATAACTTTAATTGCTGTCATTCATTAAAAAAAATTCAGAATCATAAGAATCATAATTTTGTTTCATTTGCGCACAAGGAGAGATCGACTCCTTTCTTATCGCGACTTCAATTATTGCCTGTTACCGCGAATCGATCGTTACCGGGAGAGATTTATTTAACGCAAATCTCATATTAACAAGAGAGATACGGACTTTTCTTTCCAGCGTATTTCCAGCACGGAGCTTTTTAACCGCATTATTATTTTTCATCGCGCGGGTGCACGCGACTCTATTATTACGGACGGTCATGTGTTTATTATCGTGGATGCAGGACAGTCACTGATTTCGATCCGACGAGTTGGAACAAATGGCCGGCCGCGAAACGACGGCGCGCGCTATCTCTCTAATGAAAATCGAAGAAAAAAAACTCGCGTTGCACCGGGAGTGCACACTTCGTGCATCGACGACCGTGATCTATCACGAATTGAAATTCATACGTGAGCTTTTTTTTTTTTTTTTTTTTTTTTTCTTATCGTCCGACAGACGAGGCGGAAGCGACACGCTAACTGTCCCGGTAATTAGAGCTTAGCGGATCATCGAACGCAATGTGCATGTAAATGCACGTATGTGTCGCGCAATTGTTCGCTGCGATCTTTATGGAGAACGCGATAATCGGGCCGAGATCATTTATTTAAAGATAGAAATTGAATGTATACGACGTTTACCATTATCCGAGGGAATCGTGTACGATGAAATGTTAATCGATCTTCCAAAAATTACGACGTTGCGATTTCGAACCCTGATAGCTTGAATGCGAAAATACGCTCTACACAGAAATTTAAAACTAAATAGTCGAGAAAAAATTTAAAACTAAATAGTCGAGAAAAAATTCCGATCGATACAATCTTCCCGCGCGATAGCGACGGCCGCTGACCACAGACTCGACTTACGAAAACTATCAAGAATCCACGTGGTAATTGCTCGTGAAAGCCTTATTGAAATGTACAGCGAGCCGCGGACGACACTCTCCCAGGACCTCGCCTCGTGCATTATTTTACAGAAGCGAAAATAATGTAATTCTGGTCACACCGCGAGAACGAAGAAGATCGTTATCGTGCATGGCCCCTCTTCGTGGTACCACTGACGCCTCGGCGCTTCCACTCGTCACACGCATATCTCTCTCTCGTCCCGAAGCGTCCGTCCGCGATTGCAGCAGCTTCAACCGTAGAACGGGATTTGAAAAAAAAAACAAAAAAAAAAACGCGACCTTAGAAATTAGCCGCTTGGTGAATATTTCCGAATCAAGAGGCACGGTAGTGCCTCGCGCCAAGTTCACGCGCAACGAAGTGGCGCTCAAACTGCGCGAGTACACTGTGCATTATTTACGCGAGAATGAGGCTTTTCAGTAGAGGGGAGATGTTTAATTCAGCAATTGTTCAATAACAACTGAACCGATCGACTTCTTTTTAGTCTCGTTCGATTCGCGTTGAAAAACTGAAGAAAAAAGTATTCTTGTGGTTTTTTTGTCTGTGCCTTCTATTCAAAGATATCGAAGGATATTTGTTTTCTTTATAAGAATTTATTTCGTTCGGCCGTCGTCTCCCTACAATATATATATGACAACGTGTGCATGTTCGTAGTTTTTCTAACAGATAGCGATATAAACGCGTTGGTTAAGAACAAATAGAATAGAAAGAGAAAACTATGATTAGAGAGAAACAGAGAGAGAGAGAGAGAGAGAGAG
>QVNZ01016156.1:0-12280 GCA_014825645.1 Pseudomyrmex dendroicus | reverse complement strand
ATCGACAAGTTGTTCGTGGACATCGCAACGTAGTTGCCAATGTGCACCACCCATGGACATGCGCTGGCTTACGGGCCGGAATAGCTATCCTAATAACTTTTACGGTCCTGGCCGATCTCAGGTTTCTCTCTGGTTGCAGTTAGGGCCATTCTACAATGAGTTGAAAATGTCCCGTTGCCAGTTGCTGTTGACAAAAGTTAAAAGTTCACCAACTCTCTTTTAGCAACGACAAAGCGCAATCAGAAATAATACTTTTCTTTTCGTAATTGCTATCTTTCTCAACTGGCAACGTTTGACATTTTCAACTCATTGTAGAATGGCCCTTAGGGTTAACGTGACGATTACAGATTCCACCAATAATTGAACAAGTTGCTTCGTTCTGATTGGTCAATCTGCAACCGCAACCGAGCCCGCAGCCCATAATTATAAATAATAATGATATAATATGGGTTTTATACTACACTGAACAACCATCAAACTTTTTGTGTTCAAACAACAGTATTATAATAATCGTGACAGTTTATTAATGGTAGCAATTATGATATTGCAATATTTAAAAATTTCTTCTATGGAATATTATATTTCTGCACAATATTGTGCCTCACTATTTGTAATATATAGCATTAGTGAAATATATTCCTACAATTTTTTATTTAACAATGTTCTGTGTATTTTGTACGTTTTTTGTATGTTTTTATTTTATCTATTTTTTATCTTTTGTGTGTTTTTACTAAGTGTTTTGCTGTTTTACTTTGTCCATAATTAATTGTGCTATATGTATTTTTTCAAAATCGCGTGAAAGCGCGATAAGTCGACAAAAATAAACAATCAATCTGCACAGTTATTAAAGAAAATATTTGTATAAAGTTTTGCTGTAGGCAATTTTCTTATGTAAGAAGTTAATTTGTTATCACGTGACCGATTTTAGTTCACTCAAATAAATGGTATGATAGCAGAGGTCTCTTGTCGCAAAAAATACGGATTCTCCTAGCACAATATGGCGGCTGTGACAAGGTTTTTGCCGTGATATCACGTTGTTGACGATTGTAAGAGGTGCGATTGGCATTCGGCGCGCGCATACGTCCAGCGCTAATTTGTGAGCCGGTGAATTCCCCGGGCGAGAAGAATCGTGCGTGCTAGCAATATCCGACAATCTGTCGGAGTGGCCCGATGCGGGTCGCGCGCATCTGCCTCCGAGCAAATGATGACTTCGATGTTGCCCAGCTTTAACCCGCCTATCGTCAAGCGGCTGTTGGGCTGGAAAAAAGCCGAGAGTGAAGACAAATGGAGCGAGAAGGCCGTTAAAAGCCTAGTGAAGAAGCTGAAGAAGTCTGCGGGTCTCGAAGAGCTCGAGAAAGCTATTACAACGCAGAGCTGCAACACAAAGTGCATCACTATACCAAGGTACAGTATACATGCTCTTCTATTAAATCCAAAGATTCTTGGGATTGTATGCGTGTTCTATATGCAGAAAAAAGTATGCAAAACATGAGAAATGTAAAATAAAAAAAAGGAAACAAAAGAAAACTTAAATTTTCAAGGACAAGAGAAGAAAGCGCTCACATGTGTGCATGTGCGCGACACACGTCTGTAATCTACATACATATGTACATACATACACGCACACATACATACACACGATGTGTGTAATTTATTTGATGCGCATATATTTGACGTTGTTCGTTCAACATCTCGTTGTCAAATATGCAGGACTTTGTTTTTATTAAAAACCGTACAGAACTTTGAAAAAGATGCAAAATTTTTTTCCTTACAGAGTCTGCCGTCTCACTTTACACCTCACACTCTATATCTATATCTGCGACTAGACAGACGCTGCGACGTCATGCAGCGGCCGATCGAAATGATAGCGCACGCACGTTAAAAACGCGATTAATGTGCACAAGGTGGTGAACACACAAAAGAATTAGGCATGTAATTAGATCCAAGTATATCGATGAGCAATATAGAGAGGGTAAAATCTGAAATTCAAGATTATTCACAACAGTTATTTGAATTTAAGATTAAAAAAGCTAAATTAAGATAAAATTTATTATTTATTTTACCCATAGTTTCGAACAAGTATACTTTTCTTGTGTACATGAGGTTTTCTTATATCATTTTTTATTACAGAGATAAAGTGGATAGTCTTCACTAAATTTTATTCTTATCAATTTGTAATATAACAATAATTCTTAAACCGTACGTGCGAATGTCATAAAAAATATTTTATAACTGAGAGAAAAAGAATCCATTTTTTTTTATACATAAAGGTTTTATACATAAAGATTATAACTAATCATAAGATCATAACTAATTAATTATCAAAGATTATATTCGTAACTAATCAAATCAGACCTCTATGGTAACGAATTGAATTGAATATGTAAAAAAGTTTGGCTTTCAAATCAAGAAGAATGTCCTTTAATAAGTAAAACTGTCTATTTCAAGACAGTTTCGCATTTGAGAATTAAAATTTTCAAGTTTAGTATTAAATGTAAAAAAAAAAAAAAAGAGAGAAACTCGCATTAGAGATGAAACGAGGGATATGTTTATATCTCATTTACGCTTTAAATAAGATCTCACAAAAATCAAATTGATATCTTATATAAGTGCGTAATTTATATTAAACTAAAGTAAGTATCTAATAGTATTACAATTGTAGTTTTCTATAGTTTAAGTAAATTGTTGTATATACAGTAGAATTCTAGTATATCTCGAGCATCATAGTTTTAACTTCTCTTTTATGGGCAAGCCATTAGGTTTCTTCACCAGTGATGTTTCCACTTGATCTTGGGTGACTGACTTGGATGACTCTAATCTCTTGAAAATGTCTGTATTAGAATGATGTATTGTATCACGTGGCGCTTCACTCGCACATCATGTATGTATACTGTATGTACATCTACCATGCTAATAAGAATCGATTGCGGCGTTGGTGACGTGCGTACCGCATGACAACTTTATTAATGTAGTAGTCCTGGTATCGTCGGTGACGAGCCTCTTCATGGACCAAGGATACGCGCGGGAGAGTGAGAAAACCTATCATCGAGAAAGCCGTGAGAGATCCTTCGAGTCGAGTCGCATTGAAACACAGCTTGTTTCCGAACAGTTGAAACCGGTTAATCGCGAGTCTAATAATTCTTCGCCGAACAAGCGTAATACGTCAGAAAACTTATTGACAAGTAAAACATACAAACTCATTTAACTTCGACATCATATTACTTCAAGACTTTGACAACATAACACAATGTGTAGATTAAAAATTGTGATATTAAATGAATCGAAGTGATTCCGCAGCATCTTGTTTGCGATCGAGCGATCGACAATCAAGTGTGTGAGTTGAACCGTTTATTTTATTACATATCATTCTGCTCTAAAAATCAATTTTTTGATTTAAATCTTTTACGTTTTTTTTGTAATTGCATTAACGTTATTGCAAATAAAAATTAAGTAGCTTGTTCTGCGATTTTGGTTATCTTACTATAAGAACGTTGTTTTACATTTGTCAATCGCGTTTTATTGTGGTTTTTTTTTTTCTTTTCTTTTTTTTTTATTTCTGTAATAGGTATAAGAATTTAGCATTGGAGTTATACTCTCTGATATCTTTTATAGTGATTAACACACACAAAGATAACTTAAAATAATATATACATAATATATACATGTAAAGAAAAAAATATCTGTTATGAAAGGATATTTCTCTGAAATAGTATGTAGATAGGATTATAAAATCATAATCTGAAAAAACAAACAAAAACCATCGCAGTTAGTTCATTTTCTTCGATTGCAACTTGGAGTTAAAACCGCTAAGCAATTTCTGCTTCTAATCACACATTAGTAATATCAAAATAATTTTTCTTATCTTTGTCTCATACATTTGACATTTTCTTTGTCACAGGATTTATCTGACAATATTTTTTTTGTGATACGATAACATTTTTATGAAATTAATCTTATTGTTGGATTAGTTGCTATTCAATATTGTTTTATCTTATTATATAAACATTTGTGTTGTATGCAATTACATACATGCGTTCTGGTTTTTGTAATAAAAAATCTTATCGCACGCTCGCCGCTACACGTGCGACACGTGCGAGCGGAGCGCGCATGCAGATAATACGCCAAGTGCGTCAGCACGTCCCACGGATTTTGATATATTTGACCAAATATCTTCTATATGTTCTAACAAGCAGGTTAAATCAAGTTATTCTCATTTACTTGGTAAAATAACAATGCTTTTTATCTCATTGTAATTCACACGCTTGTAATTTAAAACACAATAAAGATAATTGTTTTTAGAAGATATTAACACATTAAATAACCACATACAATAACAAAGTGAAACAAATATTTTTCAATTTAGTCTAGCTAACATATGTAATGTGCTGAAAAATCTACATGAAAATATTTTCTAAACTTTTCGAATAGGTTTTTGTAAATAGCTGTTTTTTTGTGTGAATGATAAATATTTTATATATCTTCAGATTACAAAAACAAAACGTAAAATAAATCACTCAGATTTTAATTGCTATGTAATTTCAGTTGCTATTGTAATTTCAGTACTACTACGGTTGCAAAACAAATATCCAATTAAAAACTTCCGTTTGAAAATTAGTAAGATTTATATATACATATTTGTATATCTATGTAGAATTTTTCAATTGGCATAACGTTGGTTTGGTACTGCCAGAGTTTTGACATTAACTCTAGTCCAGCATCAGATAAAGGTCTGATAATAACTTGAACTCACAAGACTGGCAAAAACGATAATCCGATACAACAGAGTTGTGGTTGTATATTTGTATCTACAAGTATTTTGATCTATTGTCATAAATCTTTATAAATATTTACAATTTTCTTTTTACCACAATATATATTTAGATTTTGATTTATAATGTGAAGAATAAAAAAGAAAAAGTTTTTTCTATTTTACTTTAAATAGAAAAGTTTTATATTGAAAAGTTATATTGAAATCTGATATTTGATACTTTCGCGGTGTGTTGTATCAACATTTGAAGATGTTTTTCGAGTTTGAACCGTGTTAGTGTCATTTTTATACCGACGTTTCAGTTCACTTCATCAGGGTTTCAAGAGCACCCTGATACTGTATCAAGTATTTCAATATAAAAATGAACCCGAAAAAAACATCTACAAATGTTATATTCTGAAATCGTTATTTTCTGGGACTTTTCAGAAATATAAAAATTGTAAAATATACATTGTAAATACATGTTAAAAAAAGTATTCGCTTTGGAACCAGCAAAAATCTTTTTAGAATTTTTTTTTTAAGTTTTACTCAAGTTTTTGATTACGGACGCGAAAAAGAATAAAATCTCACATTCTCGTATCTAGTCATTCGTAAAAATTTTGCTTTTTTCGGAATTTATCAGCGGAAAAAATTACAGAGCAAATTCTAGACATATTCTTGTTTTTTTTTGCGGATATTTGCAACTTTCGATGTGTAGCATGTTATGCTACAATATGATACAGTGCAAATTGAATTTAATGTGTAAAGTTCTTTATTTAGCGAAAGAAATTGAGTTTTATTATGCAATTATAAAATTTCGATAAGCATTACATATTTCTTCATAAGTTCTAGCGAGTAATGCGGCTTTTGGTTGCACTTTTACAGACCTAGTCCGGGTGGTGTCGGCGACAACGGCGTCCAAGGTGTTCGCGGCAAAGGTCTGCCGCACGTAATTTATTGTCGACTCTGGCGCTGGCCGGATCTGCAGTCGCACCACGAACTAAGGGCGATCGAGCATTGCGAGTACGCCTTCACTCAGAAACGTGACGAAGTCTGCGTGAATCCTTATCATTATCAACGAATACAAACGCCAGGTACGCGTTTTTTATCATGCTGGAAATAAAGTTTTTAATTAAGAATAATACGTTTGCGAGTATGTTAGAAAGCAAACAAACAGTTGTGATTTGAATGATGTCTATATTACCACAATCTACAGTCTGCTTTATTATTTTACTTTACGTAATTACTTTATGTAATTTTAAAACAAGACAAATTACATACATTTGTATAAAATTTGGAAAAAGTGCACATTATTATTGACTATGCGGCCCTTAATAAATTTACATTTAATAAGCTTAATAAGTTTACATTCAATTGTTTTGCAATGTTTTTTTATTACTATCGTTTGTTTTACATAAATGTACTTTTTAGATGTAGTTTGAAAATTCTATCACTAAAAGAAAACAACTGTTACATTTATTTGGAAAGAAAAGTAATAATAAATCTTTGTTAAAAATATATTTTTTTTGAGTTCTCTTTTTAATCATAAAAATTTTGCATATTTTCACATAAAGATTACTTTAAATACTTGGATGACCAAATATATTTTAAATAACCGAATATTTCTGGGACTAACTGTAGATATTGTAAAAATACAGTGTAGTGAATATTATGTTGTTGATAAAATCTATTGAAAGTAACAAAATTTCTGTGAGAGGCAAGAAATTGTCAAAATATTCGATATGCTCGAATTTATGTTTGTTATAATCGCAAATATAATATTCGATAGCGTGACTATTGATGCGCGAACTTTGCAGTTTTGCCGGCTATTCTCGTGCCGCGACACAACCTAACCGGTGACGAGAACACCGTCCTCTACAATACCTCTCTCGAGGAACTTAGCGTAAGCGTGCCGGAAAACACGAACTTCCACGCGACGCTTAATCATCAACACAATCAGCAGCAGAGCATACCGCAATCTCCGCAACAACAGCAGCAACCGAATAATCCATACCAAGGCATGCAGGTTGGTAGTTAAACAAACAACATCGAGCAAATTGACTGCTTTTGATCGAGCATCTTTCATAAAAAGTATGTATATCTCGAAGAAACAACATTACATATAAATAAAGTCACAACAAACATTCATACATTTCAGTATTAAATAATCACAATAAATTTGTATCTTTATTCATATTATACGAGTTAAAATTAAAAATGGATAGATAATTGAGTCAATTTAAAATTATAGATCCTACATTACGCTTATAAAATGTGCTGTTAAATTCTGAACGAGATGATATCTTAAATTATTTATGTTTAGAGCATGCAGACGAGTCCGGCGAGCGTCGGGAGTCTGGGAAGTGTGCAAGGTTCGCCTCATCCCGCTCCAGGATCTATGGATCCGCCAGCAGACACGCCGCCGCCGGGCTATATCAGTGAAGACGGTGATAATATGGACCACAACGACAATATGTCCCTGTCGCGTCTATCACCCAGTCCTGTAGATGCGCAACCGGTTATGTATTGTGAACCCGCGTTTTGGTGAGTGCTGAACTGGTTAATGGACAACATATTTTCTTATCATGTATTTTTCTGCAAAAAACAAGATTAATCGCGATTTTTAGTCTCCCTTGAGCAAGTGAAATAAATATATAAGTATAGAGAAAATGTTGTACATATATAAATCTGTGATTATAATTAATAAAAATATAAAAATAGAATTGAAAGACGTTGAGAGAAGAATTTTAGAGAATGAAAATTATTATTGTAAAATATTTTTTCCATAATAATAATCTTTACTGTGTTATGTGTCACACTATATGTGTCTCATTTATATTTTCTCTTTTGTTCATCAGGTGTTCAATTAGTTATTACGAGTTAAATACAAGAGTAGGTGAGACGTTTCACGCATCGCAACCGAGTATAACGGTGGATGGCTTTACGGATCCAAGTAACTCCGAACGTTTCTGTCTTGGCTTGCTTTCCAACGTAAATCGTAACTCGGTAGTTGAGCAAACCAGACGACACATCGGCAAGGGCGTCAGATTATATTACATCGGTGGTGAAGTATTCGCCGAGTGCTTGTCTGACTCGAGTATTTTCGTGCAGAGTCCCAACTGCAATCAACGTTACGGTTGGCATCCTGCCACTGTTTGCAAAATACCACCAGGTAAATGAGTAGCTTATTCTCTTTCCTTTATTATAGTTAAGAGATAATGACCTGTGTTCTCATCTCATTTTTATCGATAAATGCGTTTATTTATTATTATTGAAGATTTATAGTATATATAAAATTTATATATACACACACACACACACACACACACACACATTAAACTTGCATTTTAGTAATACATTTATTGATAAAAGATCGGAATACAGGTTAATGAGTCTTTCAGAAAATACTTTTAAAATAAAATTTTATTTTATTATTTTTTCTCTTAGAATGTTAAATTTGTTTTTTAACTGTTAATGTGTAGGATGCAATCTAAAGATTTTCAACAATCAAGAATTCGCGGCGTTGCTGTCACAGTCAGTATCACAGGGTTTCGAGGCGGTGTATCAATTGACGCGTATGTGCACGATCCGAATGAGCTTCGTAAAAGGCTGGGGCGCGGAATATCGTAGGCAGACGGTTACTTCGACTCCTTGCTGGATCGAATTGCATTTGAACGGGCCGTTACAATGGCTCGACAGAGTACTCACGCAGATGGGTTCGCCTCGTCTACCCTGCTCCTCGATGTCTTAAATCTTTGCCTTTTGTGCGCTGCCTCGTCGTTGTCGTTGATTGATTTCTTCGTCACGATATGTGATAGTTCAGTTCAAGTTTTTTTCGAACGAATACACTGATACATGTAAGAAAAAATGGTTTCTGATCTTATTTGATAGCTCAGTACGCTCGAAGATGCAGTCAATAATTGAAAACTGAAGAATTATTCAGGCACAAAATACTAAAAGTTTCTACGCCAATACCACAACACACACAGTGGCTTTTTTAAATATCGTGCAATTGACCAGGCAATCCTAGCGCTGGTACGAACTGCAAAAGAATGAAAATTTAAAACGGCAACTTGCTTGTACGTGACACAAGCCAACAATATAAACATCACATTACGTATGTTAAAAAATATAGCTCTTGTGTCCTACTACAATTTGTTATGATCGAAGAAAGAAGAAAATACTATACATAAAGAAACACGAAGCTTTACTTGACGCACTTATATCGCGCGCATATGCACCACAAGACGTATCCAGAGTGATCATAATACGAATTTAGTCGATTCGTATACAAAACATAGAGAATAATTTATATGTTATATATATATGTATACATACATACATACATATGCGCGCGCGCGCGCGCGTGTGTGTGTGTATGTGTGTGTGAGAGAGAGAGAGAGAGAGTGATGAGTGTTTGCATGTACGTGTAAATGTAATGCGTGGCAACAGAGCACAGTCTTTTACATATTTTTATTGTTTATTAAGGCAGACAACTATTTCAATTGTACTCTACAGTATACGCCAGAAACAAAAAAATATATATGTATATATACACGTATGTGTATGTGTGTGTGTTTACTTTGTTAGATAATGGAACTCACTTGAATATTTTATATCCATATAAACACGCATATTTTATATCCATATGAACACGCAGATATGTATGTCGCCTTTTACGTTACTTGAAAAATTACAACAGATGATAGCTGGTATACTAGTAGAGTGCTCAGAATTCGTTATTGCATAAGATTTTTCAAGTATGTAGAAAAATTGCAAATATGAAAGAAATCATGTAACCATTAAACTTCAAAGTGAAATAGAAACTGAGTCAATAAGAGTAAAAAAAAATAATTTCTAATTTTTGTTAATACTTTTTACTTCCATTTTTTGCATAAATTTAGTGCATAATATAACTCGCGTGCGTAAGTGTACTCATTTCAACTCAAATTAATTAAAGTGCTCGATGATGTTAAACAGATAAAATAATAGAATGATCTTTAAATAAAAAAAAAAAAAAAAAAAAAAAAAATGAAAATTTATTCATTTTAAAAGGGAATATCAGGGTAACGGGTCGAAAAATCGAACTACCTTTTAACTATTTTTAGTTATGCTGTTCCTAATATATTAAAACGTTTTAAGTGTTTATACATTTAAAACATTGTACTATTAGCAATAAAATAAAAGCAAAATAATATGTGGCTGAGATATTCAACAATAAAAAAAGGCCTTTTTGCAAAAATGCTTCTTGTCAACTTTCATAGTTCAATTTATTATACACACATATAATAAATACTCATGTACACATATTTATGTATATGTTATTATAACATTAAATATTAAATGACAAATACTTTTACATTTTGAAAAGAAAATAGAATGAAAAGATGAATAGTGATATTATCGACGCTACGCAGCGTTTTAACCGAGCGACTGCTACAGGTACTTGTTAAGGCGCTCATTGGCGCTACTGAGTTGAAAGAGGAGAAGTCATTCCTTTTGCCCTCAACCTCCGCGCTTATTCTACGATTTCTATTTTTGTTGGTACTATACATATGTTCTACTTGACATGTGTGAATAATGTTCATTGTACATACATGATCCAGCTTGTGAGTATACGGTGGTAAGATGCGGCGTGAAAAAATTTGACAAAAATGAATCGTTGTTCGCGGAAAATTGCTGTACTAGTTTAGATGCATCCGTAAATAATTTTACTTAATTGAAGTTCGATTGTATAATAGTTTGTAATTCTTTTTAATTCCTCAAAAAATAGCATCCATCCGCAAGATTGCATTATTTCACAAAAATACTGTTTATAAGACTAAAATACTATCGTTTTCATGATGTATTAATAACCAACTTATCACACTTGTTTCAAAAATTATATTTGGCTGATTTTTTGCTTAAAACCGATGTTGTTTTGATAAAAATACGCTCTTTTACGTCTACCTGTTACAGTGTTAAATTTGATATAGCTGAAGCACAGTTGTATGTACAATTTTGTATGGTATCATAGGTATATTATCATGATAATTTTAAATATGTAAATCTGTTATTTTTATACTCCAAAAGAAAAATATACAGCGGAACTGCAATCTACATGTGAAACATAAGTTTAATCTATTAAGCGCAAGTTTTGTTGTCTTGGTATTGATTTAAAAATAGTATAGTTCATGACTGATTGATAAATTTATTCAATGTTTTGAATTGCCTGATGCTGTCGTTTGTTGCGATTGAAATTTCTAAGATTTTTGCAGATGCCGACGCTGATGTGACAACTTCATCTGATTTAAAGAAAACATGCTCATAGATAACCCAAAAGTTGCAAGGAAAATTGCATATGTTGTTGTACTACGATCTAATCTGTTGGCTCTATACAAAGTAGGACTTGTTTCCTGCAAAAAATCATGGCAAATTTATGTTTCTTTAAACTATTATGTATCAAAATAATTTATTAGATTTTTCCTAATATACTTTTATCTAGTTCTTTATATAATTGTTTATACATGTATATGTGGTTTACCTGAAATATATTTAGTGACAATCGAACAGCATAAAATGATGGAATGGTTAGATGCATTTTTTATGGCAACTCTTTGTTTATACTTCTGAAATATAAGTATTGAAAGTTTCAGTGCTTATTAACACTTTTCTATACACACTAATAAAAAAGTGCATAACTTAACAATTTTACAATATCCAAATAAGAAAAATTGTCAGTCTGCCACTTGCCTTAAATTTTAATTTATAGAATTTTGCTATAAAATATTTTCACAAACATTAGTTTCTTCAAAAATCAAATATATAAGCAATTATTACTGAGAGAATAATCTAACCAAACTTTACTACACAACTTGGTAGTTCAAGGACATCTTGTATAAACTTCTAAATAAAAATTATAATTAAATCTTCATATTTCTCTCATTCTTTTCATAAGAAATTATCAAGCTTTCTTAAATTAAAGCAATAAACTAGTATTCTTATAATAAGTATTCTTCTTATAAGTTAAGAACTATTTTATGTATCATCTATCATCTATAGAGACAAGTACAAAAACTAGTTCAAAAACAAATGCTTTCTTGAATATATATAAATTAAAGATTGTTACATAATTTGATTATGTCACAAAGACCGGCATTTGATTTATACCTTTGTTTTTTCCTAATTCAAAAAACAAATTAGAAAGAAGAAATTTCGAGCTTTCTCATATATATGTATATATTTGACTACATAATCTTATTTTTTTTAAATCATTCAAAAAATAAGTCGCAAAGAAATGACTTTTTTACGTTTCTTTTTATCTGCTATACGTGTATATCATGCAACTTCAAAATGCAGATTGACACATCTACTCACCTGCACGTGTCAGAACCAGACGACAGAAAGAGGCACGTAAAGGCATTTACACGTGAAAAAGTTTTAGTCGTAACCGTAAGGACGTAAGTTTCTAAGGCCTGTTCTACAATACAGTCGTAAGCTGTAAGTCGTAAGAAATTGACCAATTACAGTCGATTATTCTTCTGTAAGTTGTCT
>QVNZ01016155.1:0-27941 GCA_014825645.1 Pseudomyrmex dendroicus | reverse complement strand
CGGAAGAAACAACCTGAAGCTTTCATTCCCGATCTCGACACACAGTGTCGCGTCTCTCCCGCCGACGAATACCACGAGAAAATGTAGTCGTTACCTACGTTTCCTACCGTTTTTCTTGCCGTACATGTTCGACGATGCCCGGGTGTTTATTCGGGCGTATGGGTCTAAATCTTAAACTGACGTGCAGAAAAGTTCGCTATTGTTGCCCGGACGTGTATCGGTTTATCGATCCGATAGATAGCATCTGGAATTTTTCCGTAATAACACTTTCGCGAATGCGCCCGCCGTGTGTGCGTGGGTGATTTTTACCGACTGCAGAAATATAAATTCAGCGTTCCGGTCTGTATAAAATAATAAAAAAAAAAAAAAAGAATCTCCCGCGAGAGATGCCGAGAAGAAGAAAATGGAGAAGTGCGAATCATTACATCATTACGGCGCAATTCTCATTAACGCGAGAAATGTTCGTTTCGCGCGTCGTCTCGAAATTAATAATGAAATTCTAATGTTTGAGATTTACTTGGAATTTATCTTAGTTTAGTCTTACACACTGTGCAAAATCGGTGTGTACCGACGAGTGGGGAATGAGAGAAACGCTTTAAACGTTTGTCTCGCGCGAGAGTTGTAGCGGAGTATAAACAGAATGAAGGATTCTCGAAAGTCCTTCCCGTTTGGCGAGTCAATAGATGTATGCCGAAGGCTTTTAAAGGAGGCCATAAACGCTGCGCATGTCTAAGACTATTTATGAAAGCGTCGGGGAGAGTAACGCATCGATCTCGCGGTTAGACACTTAATTTTTCGCCTCTCGCCTTTCCTTCGCGCGGATTTGATCGATCGTTTTCGCGATTTATTTATAAACGCGTGTTTTTCGTTTTTCTCTCTTCAAACTGCGTTAAAGCACACAGTGTAATATCTCAAAAAATAAAAAATAAACTTGCCTTATTGCACAAAAAAAAAAAAAAATATTAAATTACATTCGCGTGATTTTTGAAGAATTATTCGCGTACGAGATCCGAACGCGATGTACGATGATATTTTTTATTAATTTTGCAACAACTTCTCAATTACACACGTGGAGCATTGTTTCTGGATTTGTTTGTTGCGCGGATATCGTTCGTCGTGCGCGCATCCTCGAGTGATTTATGTGAAACAAACCGCGAATGTTTCCCCAAACGTCTTCGTTTAGGAAGGTATATGTCGGCGATAAATCGACAAGCGTCCGGTTTTTCTGGCGAGAGGAGAAAGAAGGAGCGCATGTCGGGAATTTCAAAGGATACGCTCGAACGAGCGGAGACCGCGCGTTCGCTCGACACACAAGTCTCGGGGAAAAGAATGTAAGACGGTCTCGCTCGTTGCCTCGCGCGCCCCGAAGCTTCCGCGACCAGTTTATTCGCCAACTAATACGGTCGTATACGGTTTCTCATCAAAGTCCTTATCCGGAAAATCCGCTTCTCTCCCTGGAATTATCTCGAGCAATCGCGTCGTTCGCATTTTGATAATACATCGCGTCAATCGATTTATTTTAAACGAGCTGATATCGTAATGGCAAATATATCCATAAATTTGTGGGTAATTTTGAACAAAATAAAAAAAAACTTGATTCGCTCGTTTCGAAAGTTGAAAAAAATTAAACGCGCTACTTTGTGCGCGAGGTATCGATCAGAGAGAGAGAGAGAGAGACTTTAGAGTCCGTCGGGATATTAGATCTAAATCGGGTCGGAAGTTGGATTTGAATTAAGCTGAAGTTGCATATAAAGTTAACGTGAGTTACACGTTTAAACTCAACATTAACTTTAACCCTCAGTAGGGCGCGGCTTAATTCGAACCCGATTTAGGACGTCAAACACGAAAAAATAAATACGTTGGCGCGCGAGATATCGCGAAAATTCGCCTGGAAATATTTCTTCTTTGTTTGAGGGCGGGGGAGGGGAGGCGTAAGACTTGTTGATAAATTTTGTTTCTAATTTATCACGATGCAAATCTTCTATCCGAGATGCCGAAGGCGAGAAGTTAAATTGTTTGATTTGGTTAAATAATTTTCGCGGAATGCAGAAGAAGTTGGAAACACGTTTCTGGGTGTTATACTCGAATAGACGCATCACGAGAATTTCATAATCGACTGCATAACTTCGAAGTTGTAACGTTTTGCTCGCGCGCTCCGAGCAAAAGTTGAGATCTCACAATTCCTTCGGCGCAGATCGACTTTGAGACCACCGTCCCCCTTTCGCGTTCGTGTAAAACTCTCGCTTTTTGTCTTTGGCGTCGCCTTTGTCTTCCGTTCCTGCATCTCATCTCGTTTAACGCATCCCGAGCAATTTTGCGCTTCGTACTTTTTCAAAGTGCTTGAAAATTATTTAAGTGATTTTGTCCTTTATTCTCGCATAAACGAAATGGCACTTCTCTATTCGGACCGTGTAAATATTTCCAATTTAAAATTTTATTTAATTTTCCTTCTGTGCGCGCGCGACATATGTCTTCTTTCTCCTGTGTGACATGTTTTCTAGTTAAACACGGTTATTGAAAGAAAAAAATTTAACAGCAGTCATAAAATCTCACGCGAGAATATACGTACAGCGTATTCTTTTTCGCACGAATCTTTCACACGAGTTTTTCTTCGTATCGATTCACAAGGCTTCCCGCCGTCTATTCTCTCTGCGCGCGCTTAGCGCAGTTGTTTTGAAAAGCATTCGCGAGCGAGATGCGTTCCCGAAGTGGGAGCCGTTATAAATACTTCAGCCTCGTTGTTCAGGCACGATTGTTGCGAGTTGTTTCGAGAGGTAGTCATGCGCGCGGCACTCGTATTAGCTCGTTTCTGTTTTAATCCAGCGTGAATTAGTCTCACGTGTTACGTGAAAACGGTTATTACACCAAAACCCGGAAATTACACGAAACACAAGTGAACCATTAACAGGATTATCACGATTTCTCAATTCTCCGAAAGTTTCAAGCTCATTCTTGCGATACGAACGTGCTCATTTAAATGTGTCGATTATTATTTAATTTAGGTTTTAATAATGCAAATATTTAAAATAAAATAACGTCGTGTTTTATGTTTAACGTGTGCTTCTCACGTATTAGTGAATATTTAGCGCAATTTAATATAATATTTATTTATTGCATAATTACATTTTATTATAGAAATAGTTTATATATAAATTGTTGAGGATATGTATGTTGGCAGAAAAACTGCAAAGCTGTCACGCTATCATTGTAACTCTCTTAGAACCGACATTTCGGAGACTTTTCTCCTCCCAACTATCATTGATACTTGTCCATGCTATTTTTCTGTTTCACTTTTCTCCGTTGACCTTTTTCCTCGATTTCTATTCGAGTTTCTCTCTCTCGCGCGCGCGCGCGTTTTCGCCTACTTCTATTAGAACATCCCGCGAACTATCGATGCGATCCTTTCGAGTTTTCCTCTTTCAAACTTCTTTATACGTTTTCTTGCTCGAAAGTTCTTGACTCTCTGCCGATCTCAAGCCGCTTCTTCGGATGCCTCTGCTTGCAATGTTACGACGCTTCTACATCGTTCTTAGCTCCGGTGCTGTTATTTCGAGATTCTAACTATGAACCAACGGGAGCCTACCTGGTTCTCGACGCTCCTAAACTCGTTAAAATCGAATCGTTCGGCACGTTTTTCACGTAATTCACGAGTAACGAGTTTTTGTAATTTGTTTTTTCTTTTAGCATCACGTTACGACGCGTTTTTGTTGATAGAAAATAAAGCGGGCTTGGCGTAAACAAAACAAAAATCAATGAGTATTGTCTTCCGAAATTTCAGTCAAAGTGAAATATTAATATTTTATTGAGAATTTGTTTACTTGTGTTATTTTGACGTAAACCAGATTTTTTTTATGTCGTTATTCCGCGCAATATCGTTCCGATTGTTAATCAAACGCGCGTGGACTTCCTTGAAAAAGAAATGTTAAACAAGTATACGACGTCGTAAGAGACGTCCATGTGACAAGGAGGCAATAAAAACATCACGAATTAAAAGTTTTAATGCGAGATAGTTAAAAGATACAGATCGTACGAATCTCGCGAAGTTTAGCGAGAAAGAAATGGAATTCTGCCAAGTTTAATTCTTTGACCTTTGCCGCCGCTTATACCGCATAATCTCGCCCCGGAAGGTTGAAACGCCACATGCAACTGTGTAACCCCTCCGTGCCACTGCACGTTTTTTATCTTCTTCTTTTTTTTCGCGTTTTTTGTCCGAGAAATTTTCTTTTTCAGGAAAAGGCGAGAGAGTCGGTCATGACAGCGACCATTCTGTTCTCTCACGCGTTCTTCTCGCGAGTGAGGTTCTCGTCCCTTACTCTCCTCCTACCCCCCCCTTCCCCCGCGGATCGGATTACTCGCTTTCGAAGTAATTAGAAGTTCGTCAGTTTCTTGTCAGCCCATAATTAAAATCAGTCGGCGGCCTGAATTAAAATAATGAATAATTATACCGAAATTAGTTTCGCCCACCTTCTTGCTTGAAAATGTATGGCTGTGTAGCCGCGCCGCATTTGCGGAAAGTTCGCGGTTCTAGCGCGCTCGACCACACGGTGCACATCACACGCAAATCGCGTATTTCTGTATTCCATCTCGAAATGCACTCCGCAATAACAAGTTGTGCATGACAAAGATACAGCCCTTGCTGAATTATTCAGTCGGTGCAAGGATGTTGATTGAATGTTTGCTTTACGAGATTATCGTCAAGAATAACTAACAGATAGAGAGAGAGAGAGAGAGAGAGAGAAAAAAGTTTCTTGTTACATACTTAAACGTAGAAACGAAAGAGAGAAAGAGAAAGAAACTCTCTTTTTTCTCTCTCTCTTAAAAGAATTTAAATTAGTTTTCTACCTGTATCGTATATTATTAAAAAGAATACCATAAGAATGCCGGTGCAACAGGTCGCAAACTCATGCGACCCGCCACCCGGGGGATTGAGTAACATGCAAGGATTGTATTCTCCCCCGAAAGAAGACGTGTATGTACATATTTTTATCCGGGAAAAACACGGGAAGGGTGAGATTGTATTTTCCGCATAAATGTGTTCTCCCGTTATCAGTTCTCGACAAATCGTTGCATTTCACGGCGCCGTACACGCGTTACTTCGCCCGAAACATTGCATTTCGCGTCGAATCGCCGGATTTGCGCTGACATCGAAACGTCGAGTAGTAGCGTTTACAAAATTGTTTCGCTGCTCGTTTACAGTTTACGGAAACTCTCGTCTAACCCGATTTGCGCAACGCACCGCGACACGGAAAACCGCTGATTCGACCGCGTACCCGCTAATTAAATCAGTTTTACAGGGCAAACCCGGATCCCATTACTAATGAACAGCAGCACGCGCAGTCGGTGGCGGTGCATTTCGCAATCCCAACCGTGGTAATCGCAAAGCTGGTCCGTCACATGACGTGGACATGTCGACGCCCCTTCCCCCGTTATACATACCTGTTGCGAACTTTACACCCTAATACTGATCAAGATGATGGGAAGGCATTGCCTTGCAAAAGAATTCAATGAAGGAAACGCACGATCGGTCAAAATCGGTTAATTTATTTGAGAAACGTCTTGAAAATAGAATTCCGTGTAGCAATTAAGTTTACAGAAATAAAATAAAACAACGAAGTGAATTAACATTGAGAAATTCATATCAGCGCCACGCAAATTCATAATGTTCAACTCGTTTTTCATTTTTATAACAATCTTATATTGTCGGATACTCGCGCGCGCGCTTTCTATCCGCGCGTATATATAACGAACGCACGCGAGATGGAACACGAAACTTCACGCCGAGTAATGGAACTAATTTAATAAACGTTCGTGTGGCCAGAGATAACGTCGTAAGAAAAATGTCTCTCCCCACACACGGCGCTTTGTAGCTATTTGCTACTTTTTTAGCGCTCTTGTTCGAACGTCATGAAAATGAATATAATACGTTTGTGAGATTTGTATCTACTGTAACGGGAAATGGAGGGGGGGTTTCCACGAGAAATAATTTTCGCCGATTTTCGAAACGTTCGATCCGTCGAGTTGCGCAGTCGTGCCCGAAAGTGGCCGTATCGGTCAACGGGGTGACAGCCGAGTAACTACGTTACAGATTAGAAACAGATAAACTGTCCAGATATTCACTCACGGCGCAAATCAGTTAAAACAGAGACGGAGCATTGAGCGCGCTCGTTATGCAAGTTTGATATGACTCGCACGAAATGTAAATTGTCCAGATCCTGGGCGAGATCTAAACTAATCCTTAAACCCACGCGCAACGTCGATGTCGTGTCCTGTTACCTAGGCAATGTATGCAATGCCTAGTTGTCGTATATAGGAAGAGAGATACGGAGAGGGGAGGGGGGAAGGAGAGAAGGTGAGGTCGAAATCTAATTAAGCTGTCTACGGCTCGATGAGTCGTGCGATAACTCGCGCGGATAGAAGATAACTCCGGCCTGTTCCTTAGAGCACCGACGCGCGTGCAACGTCGGTCGATTGGCGGAATTCAATTACAAAACTTGCCGCCAATTGGGAGCACAATATAATTCATTAAATACGCGCTACTATCACTCTGTAATACCAAAGATTATACATCCTGTAGGAGGAACGAATCTCGCTTGTCCCCCGAGACCTGCGAGAATCGATTTATCGTGAAACTCGGTCACACTGCGATCGGTACGTATAAAAACTGCGTGTTTCAATCTTTTTTGTTAAAAGTTTTACATTTTTGAAAATGCATAAATGTACAAATATGTACAAATAAACAAAACAACTAAATTATTAAGATGTTTTTAAGACGTTAAAAATTCTATATTGAAGATATTTAATATCTTATTATAATTAATTAGTATAATTAGTATAATTATAATTAGTATAATTATTGCCGTAAACTGCACATTGTGTCTCGCAATTTGCGAATGTTAGCAGATTTTCTCGAGAAATTGAAAATTAGTGTTTTGTGTCGCGAATGTCGGGACATCTTGTATAGCAGCGCGATTAAGCCATATATAAATATAATTTCTTTTTCAAATATGTATCTTTTTATGATTATACGTACATTTTATTAACAATTATAATAATTACATTAATACATTTTATCGCGTACAATTGTTTATTTCTTGCTAAGCATGGTAATTAATTTGAGTATCTTTTGCCTCAAAGAGAAAATTGTTTATCTACAAAAAAATTTAATATGAATCGCGCGTTGTGCAAACATGTTTTTATCTTTTTGAAAGTAATAAATGTTTTATTTAGACATTACAATACTATTAAAACAATATATGAGAGAACAATATATACAAAAAAGACGATAATTGACACAAATTTAACAAATTGTATATTGTTGGAATTGTTTTTCCCGACATTTCTTGATACATATCAAGAGGTTTTATACTGGTTTTGTTTGGAAATTGATCCATTCTTGCGTCAGATCAGCATTTCTGAGAGGATGAAATGAGATGGCTGTAATATAGCGCTGAAAACTTAATTATGTCCACAACGACCCGATTAATTACTCGCCTTCGTTCAGCAACCGCGTTTGCATTACTTTGGTGGTAACTAGATTATGAAATCATGGACGCGACAAGCTTTGTAACAAGAGAAAAGAGGGAAAACAGAAGAGGGCGTACCCCTCATTAATTATTCTAATTTAATGCGGTTTAATCCAACATAAATTTTCTGTTGTACAGAAACTAAAGCTCCGATTGTGCAACATAAAATAGAATTAAAAAAAATTATATATCAAAATTGATTATTGCAACTTGAATAATTTAACGTGCAATTTTGCACTGATTGTGAGAAGTATATAAGGCAAAACATAGGTATAAAAAAAAAACGTTTATTAATTAGATGCGTTATTAATTAACGTGTTTTATTCTCTCAGAAATCTCATTATTTTATAGAAAAATCAAAGCTTTACGGGCAATATTTTGTTTTCTCAACTTCAAACAGAGCACGAAAAATGCATGGAGTATATGTTGCATTTACCTTTATTTAATTTCCCTCATTTAATTTTCCTCTCGATTATACACGCGCAAATTAAATCACACCGCAAGTTAATGTTAATGATAAAATCACGCTCGTCTCTCTCTCAATTGCAACGATTAGTACATCTGATACGCTCCAACGCGCGGGTTAACAAATCGCTCAGCTCGTCTTTAGCGAGCGTAGAATAATTTTTATGGCGGAGAACTCGGACGCGCGCGGCATGTATATGTATATACACGTCGGCGTATTCGGATTACACACGTATGTGACATACATACACGTGATCGTTAACGCGCACGTAAACTCACGCATATTGCCACGTATAGTGAACCACGGACGGGGCAAGCAGTATTGTGAAAGCCAACGCTAGCTGAGAAGCAAGAGAGCTGCAATTAGCGTTATTAAGCACGTTCAATGTCACTCCCGTTTCTCCCGTCCATGTCCGTTGTCCATGTCGTTGTCCGCGCGATGAACATGCAACTCATCTTCGCGCTTTTTTCCTCGCTCGAAGTTTCACCCCCTTTCATCACGGGGCATAATGTTCTCGTTTCATCTTTTCGATGCGCCAACACAAATTGTTTGCAATTGCAATTCGGCGCATTTTGCGCTGAAATCAGCGAGGATTACAAGCCGAGTCATCTTGAGCGGAAATTAACTTGTAACAGTCGCGGATATGACAATGTGCGCGTGAATGTATATAGTATAACGAGGTTGAGACAATGCCGATAAGAGCAATGTGTATATTTCGCGACGGGTGCGACGGAAAATGCACGGAAAGCGCGATTTGATTTGTCACCGATTTGTCAGACAATACGAAATGTTTTCGATGTGTCAATGATCGATGCAGTATAAAGTGTCGAATATTAGTTGTCGTTCGGGGCGAAATGTGACACTATCGAGCACTTTGTACGTTTAAACGCATCGGTCTTCTCCATCCCCCTCTCTCCCTCCCCCGAGGTGACGCGAGTAAAGCCCATAAATAATAAAACAAACCAAATCGGGGCGAGGATATCGGGGATAACGCTCTGGCGTTCCGTAAGCTGCGAAAAAGAAATATTTGCCCTTAGCGCAGCGGAAATATAAATTAAAAATAGCAGCAGCGGCAATATAAACGGGATTTTCAGGAATATCCGTATAATCGGATTACTCTCAATGGATTTATATCGCTTGCGACATCGTGTCACGGGGAAAACTTTGGCGAACAAACACTAATGTCCAATCTCTATCGCGCTTGTTATCATATCGATATTATACCGCCTATAAACGATCGGACGAATCGAGCGAGAGAAAATTATACTCGGATATTAAAAACTGCGCGGAATCGGCGTATGTTTAAACGAACATCGCGTGTGTGTGCACTGCTGATATTTACAAAAGAAAAAAAAATATCCTAGTTTTTACCCGGCAACCAGTTTTTTTCCGCAAAGTAAAGTCCATCGAGTTAATTCGTCGTTTCATACGGCGATGTTAAAAATGTTGACCTTAAGAAGTGAGACGCGGACACATACCTACGTGCTTGTTTGCTGACCCGGTTCCTTGTGTGTCGCGGCAATTTCGCACACACCCCCGACGTTGGAACACGTGGTATTTGCATTTGACAGCGTGCTGAAGAGCAGCAGCCGAGGTCGGTTCGAGCTTAATCCAGATCGGACTAAGAGGATTATCGCGAAAATGTTTCAATTGCGGCATTGGCCAACACAATCTGTAATGTTCATACATCGCGGATAAAATTAACTTTTCAGCCGTCGTCGGGCCGTCTGTTCGCTCTTAATTTTTTTGTTTTGTTTGTTAGATAAGCGAATTATCAATTGTTTGGTATTATGGCGTTCAAATATTGTTCGTATGAGCTTATTCAAAATTTGCGATGCAGATCGCGATGTGAGAAAAGTTACACAATTCGGTTTCAAAACTTGTTCGAAACAAAACGCGTTTGGACCACGTGCTATTATGAAATTACACGCGTGTGCGACAGATTTATGCGCTCGCTTTTCAATATTAACGGTACAGCTTATTGCTTTGGAGATCGAGCGCACCTTAACACATACATATATATATATATGTATGTATATATGTATAACACGCTATCACTAATTAACATAAACACGAACCAATCTCTACGGACTTCATCGAGCAGCGCGGACTACTTCGAGTTTCAAACACGGGCGAAGAACGGTTATGTATGAGATCGTAAGGGTCGTGTTTGAGTTTGCCATTTGCGTACACAACAAAGACCAATAACGTTGTTTATACATCGGCTGTATGAAATGTACAAACCCGTTACAAACCGTCTGGGATATATATATAGAATGAAAATGAACACAGGTTGTGCATTCTATTCGCGGATTGGCAATTACTTTCGGCGAGCAAACAACTTCGCCGCACGTTATCGAATGCTCAATGTGAAAAATATGTCAAATTTCACCGGCGTTTCCCAAAACTGTTTGTTGTAAACGCGATTCGAAACAAATTATGTATCTTCCTTCCCTCCCCGTGTTCGTGTCCGTTAGACATTTGGAGGAAATTGATCAGGTTTCAATTACATGTTAATGCAGCGAGTGTTAGGAACTCGGAATTTACATAGTACATCGTCGAAATAGCGGCGAACCCGTGAAAGTATCGCGAGGTTCATCTCGATTGTAACGGACATGTTAGAGAATAGGAAGCATGTAGCGCAGCTACATGCCATCGCCATCACGCCTTAGGGCTTGTTAGAAAACGTACGTAGTAGTTACGGACAGTGTTGATCCCCCCCGTTGTGAGGTACGGAAAATCTGCAGCGGTTGTTAGTTACCGGACTACCGTGCGGGCACACCGCGACGTTTTCAAAACGTTTGACAGTTCATTGAAACGTTTCGACCAATCTGACGAGAACAATGCAACGCTCGCGGAATCTCGATTACTTGCACATGTCACGTAAACAAATTAATCAGAATGCATAACTGTTTGCGAAACATTTTTATAAATATTTACGAGCTATTGCAAAGCTTTTATCTACCGCATTGGTTTACGTGTGTGTGTGTGTGTGTAAAAAACAATAACCTGTTTATGACGATTCAAGAGCGCGCGAATTACCTGCTGCGTCGATCTCGATAGATAGCATTGCCAAAACCAACAAAATGATACTTTTTATTTTTGTTTATCAGCGCTAGGTTATGAATGTGTTTGATAAAATGTTTATTCAAACCGTGGCACTTTACAAAATTGCAGTATAAATGCAATCAGAATTTTTTTGCATGATTCTGTTTATTTATTTTATAAACGACAGACAATTTGAAGAGGTGTAGTAAAATAATTGTTTTAATTTTCGAGCGTAAAAATATTTGTAAAAGAGATCTGTGTCGGAATTTTGAAATACAAATCAGTTTTTTACATTGACGCTTAAAAGAATTCCGCGCGAGAAGCCCGTGCGTGATTGTTAATTTATTTCGTGACTTCTGCAGTCGGTGTATATTGGAGAAACTGATGTGAAAAAAAAGCGCAGTTCCCCACCGGGGAACTTGATCGCGCATGAAATCATGCCGATTTTAGTATGGCTTCAGGCAATCCACTTGTACATACGCGCGCTATATATCGAGAATATGCTGTTGTATTTTGTGAAGTTCGAAATTTTCGTTCGTCACGTGCTATTCATCCATGGGGAATTAGTTTTTCCATTAAAAATGCATTGAATCCGTAGTGTTTATAAATATTTTTAACATTGCACTGTTTCTAAAAAAATTATATTTCCATTTTTTTTCTTTAACCAAAAAAGAAACGATTCGTTCCGTGATATAGTATAAGAGAATTTCCTCGCTCAAAGGAATTGAAATTTTTTTTTTGCAGTGATATATATTTTTTGCCGTTAAAAATAATAGCGTATAAATAAATTTTGACGTATCCGGTATATCGCGAGCGAGATATTTACAAAGCGATACGAGATACTTTATCACACAGTTTCGCACGCAATTAATCTTTCTCTTCCGCACTCTTACGGCTCATCCCTCTACCGACGTTTTTTCCAAAATTACGTCTGTTCTTTTTTCACGGGATGAAAGATCAGAACGAGAGATACATGTCCGACGAGAAAAACTACCCACGTGAAACGCGAATCAACAAAATAACAGGTCGTGAGAGTATAAAGTTTCATAATTATTTTCTTTGCGTTGAAAGACTTCTCTAATTAGTGAATGCGAAAGAGAGAGAGACTTTATTGCCAAGTTCAGTTTTTTAACAGTCAGTACTCAAGAAAACATATTTCGTATTTGAATGAAAGAAGGATTTTATTCATCTTATAAATAAAAAAATACTTAGAGAGAGAGAGAGAGAGAGAGAGGAGTAAACCATAGAAAATACCTAACATTGCAAATAACATTGCAGAACAATTACAATTGTCTATGTAGATTACAGATAAATGCGCGGCGACTTATTAATATCATATTACGGTTAAATAATTCTATAGTTATGTTAATTTAATATGCGGATATGATTAATTGTATTTCTGATTCTCGTGGATTATCGTTATACAAAAAGCTTCTCTTCTCCACCCCCCCTCCCCCCGCAACGTGTTGATACACCGCGTAATTTACCGCCCGGTATATAAGGTTAAGCTTTAATATTCCACAAACAAAGCGATCCGCGTAGCACTTTGTAACCGCGGCATGAGGCACGATAATATTAAACTGATGACAACGAAATTATTTAGCTGGCAGTTACTCTTCGCGTGGCGCAAACCCATTTGCTGTGCGACGGCGCGTATCACCGAAAGCATGCATGGAAAATGCTGCCGCAACGCATCAGCTTCATTCGACTGCCAGTGTGTTTCGTGCGACTTTTGTTTCGTTGTGTCGCCCCGTGTTCTGTCGATCGCAATGGCGCAGTGAATTCATTATATTTCCTTAATGTCTCGCATTGAATCGCGAGCCTGTAATTTACGAAATTTGAATTTACTCGTCTACGAACTTGTTCGCGTCACGCAGATACACGATTGACAACGTCATACATCATCCCTCACGAACGACGTAAAGCACTTGTTTTCATACAACGACGAAACAAAATGTTATTGAAACTCGATGTAAAATTTGTCCTCTTAGAGCGAATTTTAGTACAGGAGATTATTAAAGTACCGGCTGTGAAAAAAAGATGCGTGTAAAATTACGGCGAAATAATGATCGAGCTCTGTTGTAAGAGCGCGGTTAATATAGTAATCTCAGCGGATCTCCAAGTTTTCTTAAGACGTAGTAGAGAAAAAAAGTTTTCAGAGCTATATATACGGAAGTTTCAGCAACGATTCCATCGTTTCTTACTATCTTCCGGCCCGGTAATATCGACGCAATTAATCCTGATCGCGCGAGCCTGCAGTCAGTTAAGAAATTTATCCGAAAAAAGAATAAGTAAAATCGGTATTTTGGTGTAATTTTTCGGAAGATATATAACTTTTTCACGGATAAAGAATTTTTTTTTTTTTTTCGCAGAAAAGTCCGCTATATCGTAGAGAGAAACAGAGAAAGAGAAACGAGAGAAAAAAAGAGAGAGACAGAAATCCATAAATACATTATCTCCTTTTCTCTATAAAAAAGTTAAATAAGTAAAAGTTAAATTAACTCTATCCGCTGCTATCGCCGGACTGTTCCGTGCGGACTTGAAGCTCAAACCGCTTTGAGTTTTGCCACCTGTGAAGACTGTATAAATAGCGCGTTGTCTGTGTATTACGTCAACGCGAAATTAAGACATGAGCAGTTATTTATATTATTTCAAAACCAAAGGTCTAATGTGTATGCTTTGATTACTTCCGTTACCCCTCAATTTTATAGTACGGAAATGGCGAAGCTGTTTGCATTTAGATGACGGCAATACCGATGTAGATTAGCATTGGCTAACAGAGAATGGCAATTGGATTAGCATAGAGAACCGCGTGTATTTTTATTGAGCAGAATCTCCGGCGTATCTCAAAATATTCTACAATGACAAACAACGCAAAAAAAAAAAAAACACACAATTTTAATATTTTTTATTTTAAATACTTTATAGAAAGTAATACGTGAAATATCCATCTCTTTTCTGTCAAACTTTAAATAATAGGAGAAATAGTTGACGCAACAGTATCGTGTCAACGTAGGCATTACCCTACAATATTAATTAACAAAATTATTTAATATAATAGAAGAGATATAATTCAACGGCACAAAACAGGAAGTAGTGGACGTTTAATTAAACATTAATTATTAATCTCGTCGTCAAAGCAAAACGCTGCAAATGTCAAGCTGATCCCGTGTAATAGATACGTTCTGTTTGCGAAATTCGAACCGAATCTGAATATCTTCCGCATCGATCAGACGGCAAATCAATTTCGCGAAGCTCCCACTTCAGCAGTCCGGTATTTGCGCAAATAAGCACGACCTGGGCGCGCTACGTAAATAAGTTCGATTTATTCGAATCGAGAGAGGCTGACAGCCCGGCAGAGAATTACGTCACGTCGTCGTGGCTTTAAGAAATTTAGTGGATGTTTCGCGCTGAGTGCATATCCTCGTTATACCCGGCCTGCTAGCCCCTTCCTCCCCCTTTCTCCCGCTTCCACGCCGCTCCCGCCGCAAGTTATATACAGTCCGTGCATACATCACACGCATGCTTTTGTTGCACGTGGCCAAAGAAAATGCGAACTGATTTACAACCGGCATTTACTTTGCGAGAGCATTCCCTCCTTACTGAAGATAAATCGACAGGAGCAGCGCATTTACTTCTACTGTCTTTTCTTCCATACCCTCAAGATTTACACTTGAAGATGGTTAAATCTACTAACACGCGGGTGTAGCGGCGCTACCGCGCGCCGCCTTCGCGCAACGGAGATTTCTACATCTGCTATTCCACTTCACAGGGTAATGCGTCGGGATTTACTTTCCCGCTTACCGTCTCTAAATGAATTTATCTCTTCAATTTCTTTCTTAAAATTTCTCTTCTGCCCTCTCACAAGAAGCGGTGTCAAAATTATTTTTCGTTTGATAATGGAACGCCATTAATCACGACTAATGAAAACTAAACGTTGACTTTCGCCGTCGACGATTTATTTCCGTTCACGCGTTTGCTCTTACGTGCCTTAACACCGCAGATACGCAGGGATCAATGCGTGGCAGCTCAGTAAATCTGATATAAATCGATATAAATCTTACTTTCCAAGATATTACCTGGACAAGATAAGTACAAGCGTAAACCCTCCGTCCGGAAGAGAATCTGCTACTCTGTTAGATTATCGCGTCTCGCCGCAAGATTCAGTGCCCTCCCTCCAGCTTATTTCCATTTACATTCGCCACTTCCACTCGTGAGACCCCTGGCTCTTTTATGACTGGCCGAGTACCGCCATAACCGGTGCTTCAAACATCCTTTTACTTGGGTATCCCGTGCGGGAAATTTTTTTATTACATCCATATAAGAACAGAAGGACGAGGGGGGTGAAAAGAGGAAGCGGTAAAATTGTAAATGCAAAGGTCGCTTACAGCTTGACGACTTAATGTAATCTGCTCGACCTTTCGATCGATAAGATATAATCAAAAATCTGCATTGAGAGAGACGTATATTTATTGCGTTGAATGTGATATGTACAACAGATTTTGATATTTTTGAAGTTGACACTTTTGATATCTCGAAGCGCACTTAGAAGAACAATCGTAATGACATTTAATCGGTGACGAAGACAAGCAGAGGGAGAGAGGACTCGGCACTCAATTATCAAGAGCTTTTGCATCGCGTGAATGTTCGAAGTTGTATATATAGAGTCATATTCGCATTGTTCGCCTCATAAGAACACTTTTGAGAAAATGAATAAAGTGCGAAGTTGATTTTAACCCAGTTTGTAAATCCTATTAAAAAAGAGTGTAGCGGTGTCTCTGTAAAACTGAAACTTTCCTTAAATGTCCAGACGAGGGCTGATAGTATTCAGCGATCAAATTCAGTGACCTATTTTTATAACGCGAACGGACAGTTTCCAGATTTTTTTTTTTTTTTTTTTTTTTTTTTTTTTTTTTTACAAACCAGATATAGGAGGGAAGAATGTTCTCTGCGTCGATTTTAATATTATCCGCTCAAATGAGATTAAATTTGTTGTTTAACGAGGATGATTTTATATCGAGGATATACCGCGCCTTGTACACAAAAAGTATGCTTTACGAATTAACGTAGAAAGCGTAAATCTAGATAATTGCGAGTCAAACAAAATTTACGTAAGTCTTTTACGTTTACAAAAATAATGAAATTTTTGCAAATCTTTTGTGCGTATTAGCGCGCAATATAAAACGCTCGAACGCGTTAAATCGCACATTGATATTTGTTCACACAACGCGCAAATAATCATGTATTTAATATTTTATTTGAATTAATAAATCGCGCGATTTTTTAAAAAATAAAATGCTGTTATTAAAGAGCAAATTTGTTTAATAATAAAATCTCGGAAAGAGAAGCATTTCTGTGCAAAATAATGCGTGTGCCGAGAGAGGTATTAGTACCGAGAGGCATTATAGCAAATATTCCACGACTCTCTGCGCATTAATGCCTTCAATTAAAGCACGCGTCCAAATTTACTAATTGTACCAAATCAGCAGCTTGGCTTAATTATAAAACGCCCGAAATTAATTTTGCCAGCGCGACAAACGTTGCAGGTTGAAAACCGTTCGTGTTACATGATACAATAAAACATGTTGTATATATATATATTTTTTTTTTTGTTTTTATTTTTTTATAGTAGCGATCAAGAGAATAAAATTCGCACTTCACTCTGAACAACGATTCTATTTGATCTGTATAAAACGCTGCCATGCAGTCAATTGTTGTAGCACGAAACAAGAGAACTTCCCATTTGATCAATAGTAGTTACAACTTCGTAACTTTTTTCCAAAATTTATCGCGCATTGTGTATCGCACGCGTGCGGAATAACCCAGTTTGGACAATCTCGAAAAAATACACTCCACATTCCGCCGGAGAGAGAGAGAAAGATAGAAATGTGATTTTGCATCTTTTAATGGTAGAGAGCGTAAAATGAAACGAATAGATACATTAATGTATCCCTTTTGTAAAACGTCCGACTTGGAATTTTCCCACGCACAAAACACAATTAATGTGGCATATTCATATACGTCGGATATTTTACATGACACTTTGCAATGATGCATAGAATATGTGAGGAGGGGGGAGGGAGAAGCGAAATTAGTCAGAAGTGACACACAGTCGTGTCTCAGGAATTTCATATTCATCCCACATCTGCGAAACCGAATTATATCGCGGTGTCCCACGTAATCGCCCGAAATCGTTGATGCTCAGAATCGCATTCGGCAGTTACAAGCGTGCAACTAATTTTACCAGCAGCACTAAACGCAACCTACTTTACATGTTACTACATACACACACACAGGTATTGGTTGTGCGAAGCGCGAGAAGAAAAGTTGTTTATGTGTTTATTTCTACAACTTTAGACTGATATTAAATGTTACAAAACTATCAGAATATATGCAGTGGAATTCTAAATACAGTGCCGAAAACAAATATTTTTACACAAGTGTAATAAAAATATATAAATCTTGATCGGAAAAAAACATGTTGTTTGCGACTTGTTTAAATAAGAATAAAAATAAAAAAGTTACATCACACACATCAGAAGCAAGATATATTTTCAAGCATTTCGCGTGTCTCGCGAAAATCTCATTAAAATTGTTATTTATTTTAACAAGCGATATTTTGAAAACACATTTAAATTGTCCCGTACAGTGTGACCTTGTACTGGTGAACAGCGAAGTGACAATCAGATTCAAGAACTTCTGCATATGGAGTACGACCTAATTCTAACAAGCATGTCCCGTAATTACGAAAACGTCGAAACGTGAAACGTGCATTGTGAAATCCTAGTTTTATTTGATATAGTTGCAGTATAATTACTTGCTGCTCGCGCAAGAACAAACTATACGTAGTTTGATTAATGGATAGAATTGTTTGCTTGCTAAAAAATATAAAAAATAAATTTACCATCTAAAATCTGCGTTACGTTTTTTTTTTAAGAATTTGAATTAAGAGTAAAAAAGCTGTGAAAAAATAGGAACTAAAAATAAAACAAATTAAAAAAACAACACTTTTATGCAATTATGTAGCTGTGTGAACTATAAATCTACATCTATTGTATGCAATATGGCCGTGTCTTGCTCAACGAACGGAGACAATTCTTTGCGATTGTAACAACGGCATCTCGCGATAATATTTTAATATTAGACAACATTAAAAGACAATAAGTCGAAAAATTATAAGATCGTATCTTGACACTTTTTTCCTAGTACAATATTTCTCTATCTGAATATCGCGACTTTTATAAATTATCTACAAGTGCTAACACGCTTTTCTGTCTACAATATATCGCAAGACAGCTCTTGTGAGGATTGATTAAAGCTCGTTATCTCGTTGCGCATTTACCTTGCACACAATTTACATATAATTAACGAAAAGAGAAGTTAGATAAGAATTCTCAATTATAAAAATGCATAACTTTACACAGAATAAATAAATAAATTTACGAAACTTATATTAAATTTAGAAAATCACTTTTTGCAGAAAAAAATTAATTCAAAAAATAATACCGCGATTAATATATTTTTCTTCTTCTGTGATTAATTTTCTTTTGTTTTTTTTGTTTTTTAACCGCGTTTAGAAAAGTGAAACAATATCGTTCACATGTGAAATAACAAGAGAGACTCTCAGAATTCGGAATAATGACCAAGAGATACGAGAGCAAACTAGTTCGTATCTCTCGCGCTTGGTACTTCCCAGTCATCCTCGACGACTTTATAGCGCGTTCGAAGCACAGAAACTATTGCATTCACGCCTCGAATTACCGCGAGAGTCGACCAACTCTCGGGTTGCGAGAGAGATACGCGCGCTCTCGCAGGTAGGAGAGACACGCACCACAAATCCGTGCGGCGACGTGAAATACTCCAGCAGCACTAGTCTGGCTGCTATATGTACCCTGACGACGACGACGACGGCGACGACGACGACACCGAAACTCGTTAAACTTCTCGCACACGCGAAACGGGCGAGCGCGCGTGTAGGTAACAAAATTTCTACTCCCGCTGGGTGGTCGCAGTTCGCACGGGATTCAATTAGCACCGCGGCAGTGAATTTAACACTCGTGAACGAGGAGACCGAATCAGTCTCGGGAAGACGCGGGACGGTAAGAGGAAGAACTTTGGATGTACTCGGAAACGTTAATCAACACGTTTGGCGAAAGCCAATCGCGAGGATCAAACATAAGTTGTTTACTAAACGGCACCCGTCGTATCGCTCGTTAAACAAGCGCGCAAGACCGACGAGTGTTTGCCGATAGAAAACCTCGCCTCGCTGGTGGCAAAAGAGGCTTAATCGGTTGGACGCACGTTGATCTTTTTTTTTTTTTTTTTTTTCACTCACCGGATACGACGGGGTTGTTGTCGGTCCATGCACTTCTCGCGATCATGGACAGCAGCAACACGGCGCCAGTCAACAGCCGTAGTCGGCCCCGCGCGTTTCCCGGAACACGTTGGACACGCTGTTCACTGATCATCGCGGTAGCGGGTGAACGAGAGGGTGCGCGAACGGCATCCCGACTGAAGGGTCGCGCCGAAGAGCGTGTTTCTCTACCTCCTCTATCATCCCCTCTCTTTTCCCGCCACGCGCAGACGCCTCCGCGCGATAGGAAGCTTCCGCGCGACTCTTGTGAGCCAACCATCCCCCTCTACCAAAAGCGCCGTCTTAATCCCACTCACTTATCTCTTATCAATAGGTGACGATTAATTATCCCTCCACTCTCCCTACGCGTCGCACAGCCGCTGCGCTTTCGGGGTCGCTCTCACAACCTGTGGCACGCTCCTCTTCCCACTTGGGAAAACGGGTATGTCTTTTGGCATGAGACCTGAGGACGGAAGAGATGAACGCGGGAATAATATGACTTCGTCGATGCCGAAAGGGTCGGCTTGGCTCGATTTATGGCTAACCGCGACCCGTAATTCGCGCCCAGAGGATTCGGAGAGCGCACACCCTCACACATATATAAAATTTCACGAGGAGAATGTTATACGAGAATTTATTAAAAACTACGTAATGCTACGCGCCGCGCTAAATTAAAAAAAAAAAAAAGAAGAGAAAAAAAAGGCGCTCCGTCATATAAAGTATATAAATTTACATGGAAAGTGAAAAACATAAATCGAGTTTAGCAAATGAGTCCAGCTGTTGGATAGTGAGTTAAAATTTTACCAGTAACTGTCTTCCTGTCTACATTACCTGTTCGCGTCGCTTAATTATTCGAAATATAAATAACGCAGTCGCAAAAATTCTTTACGTTTGCGCGCTTTGAGACATCCGATGCTTTTTTTTTCATTTGCTCGGCAAAAATGAAGGATTCGTCTTCCGGGAAAGTGTCCGTGGAATAAGTTAACATAAGTTTCGCGTTTTTAAAACGACCGGATGTACGTAACCCTATCTAGGCAGAGAAGGGCGCTCGGCGCTCAAGTAGAATTTCAAGTAGAATTAATTTCGTTTCGAGTCAAAACGTACTTGAAATTGAAAAACTGCAATTTGTTTTCACGTGAAACTAACTTTCATCCACTCAAAAATTTAAAATGAAGAGAATAAATTTCTCAGTCGGGAATCAATGTCTCTTATTTTTTTCTAGATGCGTGCCTTTGTTTTATATTTCGTATTTTGTATATATGTCCGCATTAGCCGCAATATATACTTAAACTTCTGCGCGAGCGCGTCTGAATACATCGCCCGAAGTTTTAAAATTTATAAATTGCGAAATAATAACGGAATTATTATTGCATACTAGCATTAATGGACGTAATGTAAAATGCACGCGTGTGTTTAGATAAATTTACATAGAAATATTCGAAATTACAATGCCGATATTAATTGTAGATTAGTCTATTAATATTCAATCTGTTGTTTCATGTAATATCGCTGTATGGATTTAGTGCTTACATATTTTCATCGATGTTATCCAAATATGAGCAACTGGTATAATAAAAGAGAAAGTAAACAAGTTTGACACTCCGTAATAAGACGCGTATTAAATAATACACATATTTTGCAATATATATATATATATATATATCTCTGTTAGAGGAAAGAGAAAGAGTGTGTGTGTGTGTGTGTACTGCAAGATTGAATCTTGGCCATATCAAATACATGATATTGCACATGTAACTTTCATCTATTGGCTGCAGATATTAGTTCGGCCGTTACATAAGCGCAATTTGGAAGTTCATACATATTCAGCCAATCCATTCGCCTTCACGTGGAATAAACGATAAAGATAATTGATCGTGCGAAATATCGATTATATCGGGAATAGTTTAATAGGTTTTGCCGGAAAGTGTGATTAATAAATCTGCAAAGGAAATACGATTTTCATTGACACGTGATGGACGAGTGGGGATTTTTTTGCCGGTCCTTAATTACTACAGTCTGTCGAAAAAAGGATTCCGTCACTTCGTAATGAATCGCTCTTGAATTTGATTAATGTTCTCCCAAAGTATAAGTTTTGCAAATATATACATTTGAAAAGGAATACACGCACACACACAAGGTGTGCGTGTCCTTCTAGAGCATGACGGTTTTGTTATAACGTTATTATTATTCAATAGGAAAATAAATCAAGTGATTTTCTCTCCGATATCATCTTAAGTCCAAGGTGGTATCGGAGAGAAAAAATTAATAATTTACATATGACATATATTGGACGTTTCGATCAGTATATTTGTGATCATCTTCAGCAGCTGTTTATGTACAAAAAATTTTCTCTCCGATGCCACCTTGGACTTAAGACTCACTTGATTTATTTTTTCCTATTGATTTAATTTACTGAGCTATATTCATAATTAGTTATTATTATTATTTCAATAACGATAAAATGTACATTAACTTTCGCACGTAATTGTGCATTATATATATATAACGCGCGATTATACTTCCGTTATTACACCTGCAATTTATCCACAGCTAATCATCTGCTGAGATTGTAATAATAATACACACACACACACACAATATTATTGTGTATCATACGATTTCGCGCGAGCGCGTAACAAACAAGGATTATGTATTTTTACATCGTATAAATATTGCAGAGCGCGTGTCGAAACGCATATTACGTTTCATATATGCAATATCCAACAAACGCAAATATACTATTGACGCAGTTAAACTATTGAAAATTCGGTCTCGTCTGATTACATGCGTTTTGCGCTCGTTTTCGCGCGATTAGTACGTGATAAATCACAGGATTTCGCGTGGAGGGACGACGTTTTTGACGTTCCTCCCGTTTCAATGCCGCCCGCGGCAGTCAGGCAAAATAACGCGTAAACAGCCTGGTAATCGTCGCTTCCGCGCGTTTCAGACCCGAGCGGAATCTCGCGGAGTGAATAATGCTCCCCTCTGTAGGTGTGGATTGCAATATCGCGGCGTATGGAAGAACGTCGCGCACTAGATAAGCGAGTTCTTGCGGAATTCGCGCTCGGAAGGCGTGTCGGGAGACTCCAGGGCGCCAGAGAAGACGCACTGCCATTGTAGCCTCCAACTCCTGTGTGACGACGGTGGGTCCTCCTCTTCGTCCTTCGCGTCTTCGCCCCGCTGTCTCTTTCTTTCTCTCTCTCTCTCTCTTCGCCACCGCGTCTCTTTACCTCCCGCTGGCTGCCACGAACGCTTCCACTTTGCTGTCTCGCGTCTGTCGTCCACGTACAATTCCTCCCTTCTCCCCCGGCTTGCGGAATATTGTCCGCCAACGGTATTTCAGCGCTCGGTGTTGCGCGCGGGCTCCGTGGAATCCGCTCCGTTTTCGAACGTCGATCGCGGCGTGCGGTACGCCGGAATATCCCTCGCGCGACTCGCCGCAATAGCCGAAAGAACGAAAGGAATGCGAACACGCAAGATACAAAGCATGTGTATATACACACATGTGCACAGATGTGTATATAATTTCTGTTTTACAAATTCGAAAGAAGAGACAAGCGCGCATTTGCTCCCGGGGAAGTTTCGAAGCGCGCGAGGTATTTAATAAGCGCATAATGTATTAAGCTGGATTAAGGAAGCGCACGTAAATCATGCGCAAGCCAACCGGACTTAGCCTATAAAGACGTGAAATCTCTATTGGGGTAGTTAGTGGCACGCGGCCAGGAGGGGTTATTGCCAAGTAACAGGCAAAGAAGGAACTGAGGAACTTTCATATCGCTATTAACGGTATCTCAATTTGCAGCTTATTCGAGGAAGAGAAATCCGATTACTCCGAGAAAGTTCCTTTATCCGCAACATTAAATTGATAACTATCTAAATACCCACTTCTCGAAAAAGAGAAATTTTTTTTTTTTTTTTCAAATTCTGTTTTCAAAACCAGAATCTTGCCGCGAATTAGGGCAATTACATAATCGCTCTCGTGTTTTTTTTTTTTTTTCGCGTCTCGAGATGATTTGGAAATTGCGGTGTGTTAACGCAATAGTTTCGTACCGACGATTCTCTCACTTTTCGCATTTAATTGTTGCCACACACACGATTATCTCTAAAACCTTACATATAACTAGTGAAAACAGTGAGATTCTCGAGACAAAGGATCATAACGTCGTTGCCATTTTCTCTCCCCGAAAACTCGGGGAAATACACTTTGTGTCGGCACGTCTCGTGTTGGCGAAACAACCCGGCGACGAGCGGAGAGGAGCGGAAGCGACGACGACCACTCCGGAAGCGAAACACGAGTGCACGCGTCGATGTGTTCGGCGAACATCAATGGCTTCGCTAGAGCGCGCTTCTCTGTCTGTCGCCTGTCCCTGCCATAAAGTTACATCTCGCAAATTGCGTTTGTCAACACAGCGACTAATTGCCGCCGAGAATGTTACCCAACTATGAAGCGGCTCATAATTAGACTGATGCATGCCCCACGGAGAATCGAATTATTCGTCGGGTAAGCGGGCAAAAAGGACGTGGCACACACAAAATCCTCCGTTGCGCGATTGAGAGGAGTAACGCGCGTGCGAGACGACGGAGGACGGGTGAATGGCGCCCGCGTTTCCCGAGAAAAACGGTTGTATTTTTGCGAGCTGCGCTTCCGGACGTGCCTGCGGGGAACGCAAACGGGATCGTGACTCACATTCGCCGTCGAGCGTGCTGAATATGCGAGCTCGGCCGCGCGCTAAACCCGCATTGCTATGGCACACGGCGCGGAAGATTATTATGAATAAATTTGCGGCCCCGGTGTTCGGGGGAGGTTCGGTCATCGTCGTAATGTTCGAAATTTGCGATTTTCCAAATAGTATGTTGATAAGAATTTGAAATTCGCGTCAGGCGCGGCGCGGGAAAAGCGTAACTTGCACGCGCACCCCGTAACTCGGAGCTTCTTAATATTTATGCTCCCCGCTCCTGGCGCTTGACGTTCATCGCGCTCTTCCCCGGTATCTGGAAAATAATTCACTTCCCGCGCGCGAAACTTCTTTGTCGAATGAGAAAGCTATCAGAAAGTACAACGTCGTAAAAAAAACGTGTGCTCGCTCGTTTAAATCTTACAATTCTTTCGAACGCTCATTATACCTACACAGCCACTCTTAATGCGATATAAATAAACCCGGTTCGAACGCGGTGAAAGTTTTTTCTACAAATTACTCTAATCGTTTGCGCGCAACGTCAAGAAGCTTCGAGCAGCGCGAGCTTCTTGAGGGCAACATGCGGCCACGTCGCATGTTGACGTCGAAGTGGCAGCAGTGATTGCGACGCAGGGAGCTCTCTCTCTCTCTCTCCCGTATATACGCGATCTAGTGGTTAAGTTAAGTGGCTGACGTAACAAGATTACGAAGGAATGCGAGGACGGAGCTTTCAGCGTAGCAGCAGCAACGGCGCGCTTGTGTAAGGCTATCTCGCGTTTCTCCGCTTCGACGTTCTCCGCTTCAACGTTCGGAGGTCTGTCCCTCCTCCGTTTTAGCCCTCCGTAGCCGTTGCCTTTGTAGTACCACTTCCCGACCTACGATATTCCCGACCACCCGCCCTCAGACATAACCATCTCATTCACCTCGCATGCGTCTGTAATATACGCGCAACTACGACGTGGTCGCGCGCGCGCTCCCCCCAAGTATACACGGCTTGATTCGTCTTGACATGCGTGCACTATCCGCACGAGATTGCTGTGGCAACGCTGAGAGAATACGCGCAGAGAGTTGCGCCCGATGTGTTTCCTTTCCTCCCATTATGTTTCACCGCAGTGACGAGGAGAAATAATAATAGACCAACAGGAAACGCGGAACAATATTGCAAATGATGACGTTCTTCGCGCGCGCGCGCGCGCGTTCTCTCGCCACGATTACACGAGATTTTTCCGACAATTTTTTGTCTCCTGGTAAGTTAGTCGTTGCGGACTATTAAAATCTGATTCGAGATGATTTTTATAAACTTATATTATGCGGACGATCAATCAGCGTGGCTGACATATCGCGCTGATTGGATCGTTCGTATTTCCTCGCAAGTTAATTAGCGAGCGCTAAGTGAGACATTTGACCGGCGTAGCTTGCGGATGAATCAAGCGAGTAATTTCCCAGTAAACTGGGAAGTTTAGTATCGCAGATACGGTTGAACGCAAGATAAGAGGCGTTTATACGACTCAATCATAATAATATGTAATTTTCCGCAAAGACAATCACGGAGAGAGAGTGTTTACACTTTACGTGCGAGAGGGCTTTGCATAAGTTTGCGTTTTCTCATATGCATAATGTCTGATAAAAAAACTTTTTTCCCGCAGCGTTTGCTTTTATCAAAATTTTTGCGTCATTTATCGACGAAACAAATTTTTTATTTCATTATCTCGGTTCCGCGTGCGATTTTTTTCTCTGAAAATATATATTCGTGTAAATCATGTGTTTAACGACCCTTACAAATTTTGTGTAAATAATACATCAAAACAAATTTTATTTTGATGAGGTATAAATGATTACAATAATTTAATATAAATTGTAGTTTATAAATTCACTAATAATTATATATTTTATTAATATTGTATTTATAATAAATCCCTATACTTTTTATAATTAATTTGCATCTAGTTATAGGATTTAATGAATGTGTTTCAATAATTTCATATTTAGCAAATTAATTTTATATTAATTACATTTCTCCCATCTATTTCTTTCGCCGCGTCACGCAACGCGGAAGCGGGAGAGATGTGTCGGAGGTAACGTACACACATGTACACGTCAAACACACAGATGCACATCTAAGTATTCTGTAACGTAAAACGAATTTCATTTAACAGCTTTCTGCGATCAATTGACCGTGCTAATAGCGATATTCGCGCAGTTCGCTCGCGTAGTTTCGTTTGCCAAAACTTCTCGTTAGAATTTCAATGAATCGCAGATAGAAAGAGGGAAAGAGAGAGAGAGAGAGAGAGAGAGATGGATAGATAGAAGTCGGAGGAAAATCTTTCGTGCATGTTTTTTTTTCGCGGTAATTTCAAAGCGGTAACGTATCTCGCGGCAAGCGGAAACGAGTTAATCCCGCCGAATAACATCTGAACGCACCTCGAGACTCCATTTCGTTGAAATGGGACGAAAGCGCAACCGAATTTCGCGCAGTGCCGCCGCCGCGACACGAGAGTTTTAAAAAACAGATCGCCGAGAGAGTCGTGCCGGTGCGCGTTACGCGTACGTCGGAAATTCGTTTTAGAAATATGGCTGAATGGCTGTCAGCGGTGTTTCGCAAACGAGAAGTCATTTAAGCGCGCTTATGAGCACTTGACGCTGATAGGGAAGTCAAATGCACTGTGTCCCCCTCCGACACGCTCACCCAAGCATGTCGTCCTGTCCTTTTCTATTTCGTCCCTGCCGTAGGCGTGAAATACTCGAGCAAATCACCGGTAATGCCAACGGCGATGTCAAACTTCCTTCGCTTTTTTGTCCCGTACGCGTGTTCTACTTTCTCCCGCAGCCGCGAGCTAGAAAAAGCATCGACTAACCGACCCGGGGTTTTACTGTCCGTTAATTCGAGTACACCAGAGATTTTTATCGTCCTTTTACTTCCCGCCGATCGATACGTACTCTCTTTCTCTTATATCCGGAGCAGAAAATAAGAAGCACGCGGTGCAAGGAGAAAAGCCAAGAACCGATCGCGATTTCGCTTTCACGACGATCAAACCCTCTCCGCGAACGGCGGACGATGCGAAATATACGACGCCTGAGAGCTCCCGAAAATGTTTACGCGAATTGCCGCTCGCAAACACATAAAATTACATGACACATCCGAGTACACCGCAAACGTTGCGCAGCGGCGACGGCGGCGGTGGCGGCAGCGGCGGCGGAACAAGCGCGGCTCCGACCGCAGTTTTGTTTATTTCATTTTGTTTGCGCTCGCGCTACATCCCGACTCGCACAGCGCCGGTTTCCAAAACCCGATATCATCGTTAATATTGATCTGCGTCATTGAGCAAAACGGAATACGGCAATATACCGAGCAATGCCGGTACAATTATTACGCGGCGCGCGGATCTCTCCGCGTGTTATATGCACGTATACTATTCGGCGCGGCGGGGGCAATTAATCTCGTTAAGTAAATCTGTGAATGACGTATGAGTCCGAGAAATAGAACTATTATCAGCTGCAGAGGAGTTGCGGCGATAGAGACGCGCGCGTGTTAAGATTTATTCGGGCCGAATTATACAATCCGCGCGCGCGTGCATGTAGCAAGTGCGAGAATGGCAGTTAATTACGATAGGACACGGCCGTTCGCGATTTATCAGCAGATAAATGTAAGAGATAAAGTGTCGCGCTGAGGGAAAATATGAGTAAAGTGTAAAATTGAATAGGGCGGCGAGAGTTACCGGCGATTTACGGCCTTGAATATTTCGGCCACCACACACACATATGCACGCGTGCGTAAAATATATACATATATAAATATGTATGTATGTATCAGCGAACGAGGAAACGTCCTAATTATGTTATTTTCATCTGTTACGTGATGCATGTGTCTGTGATAT
>QVNZ01016154.1:0-24066 GCA_014825645.1 Pseudomyrmex dendroicus | reverse complement strand
TATGTATGTATGTATGTATGTATGTATGTATGTATGTATGTATGTATGTATGTATGTATGTATGTATGTGTATATATATATATGTGTGTGTGTGTGTGTGTGTGTGTGTGTGTCGTATATATCGTATGTATATATATATATATATATATATTTATTTATTTATTTATATATGTATATATATATATATGTATATATTCACCACACCAACACCACCGCCACCGTTTCCAGATCCGCTTGCCAGATCAGCAGTGACAAAACGGTAACACCACGTTACCACGAGTAACACTATGATTTGTCGTCACGAAAAATATATTACAATTGCCCAAAAAAAAGAATTTATAACTTATCAACAAAAAATCTCTTGTGCGCTCTCTTGTATTCTAAAATTTTCTATTCTCTGATTCTTCTCTCGATCTTGCTGCGCCAGAATTCTCTCTGTGTGCGAAATCAGTTTTAGCTCTTTTACTGACTATGCGCACATGTAAAACAAACACGATGATAATTCAGGAAAACGCTTGATACACACAAACACAAACATACACATCCACGCGCGTCTCGCACCTGCGGACCGACGACTGCCGCCAACTTGACTGAATCGCCGGTGGCGTGTGTCATTCGTTTTAAGTGCCGAATCGCTTCGCGTTGTTAGCCGTTGATTTCTTGTCGCGCTATTGTCCGAGTCGATGTCGTTATCATCACCGCCGCCGCCGCCTTCGGTCAAACGAGGAGGAGCAGCAGCGGGAGGAAAAAGAGGCGATCGTCAAGTCATGTGGTCGCCGCAAGTGGGGAAGGCGACGACGAGATGATCCTCGTGATGATAGCGAGCTCGCGACCACGACCGAAGATGCCCGGCGTCGCGTGCGCGACGACAATTGCGACGATCGCAAACGACTTTCCTGGTTGGCGGATATTCACGCCACGCGGACATTCAACGCGATCTTGTCTTACTTAACGGATCTCAGGGAAATTGTCAGATTATTGTTCTTGATTCTTTTGTTCGACAGGAAGAGTTCTCGTATGATTTCACCTCGTATTTTCGTAAAAATTGTCTTGACTTATATTCATCCGTTTTCATAGTTTTGTCTGATCAAGATATTTTTTTGTACTTTCTTTTAGTAATTAGTAATTATTTCCGAGGCGATACAGCAGAAGAAAAGCGACGAAGAATTTTTCGCCGATATGTTCCAGTGACTTGTAAAATATTCGGACTTTTTTTGTTGTCAGCGTTCCGCTTCTTGCAAATCTATCACGCTTTCAAAATTACTTTCCCGATATTCTTTTTTTCTGACGCCTTTGGATATCAGCAAGGTATCTGATAAACGATTCATCCCCTACGTTTCTCAATTGTTCGTTCTGCGTTCTGTCAAGTGTATGACTCGTTTTCGTTGCATAAGTATGGTCACGCACTATCTCTAATTTTTTGTCTTGCGTTATGTTTTCTTTTTGTTTTTTTACGAGATTTTTCGAAGTTTTTTCAATTCTCTTCTCTTTCCATAAAAAAAAGACTTCTCGAGTTTGATTTGTTTAATGTCTTGTTTCATTCTTTGGTTTTCCGATACAGAGTCACGAAGAACCGAGTGAATGGCCAGCAACTCGAACGAGGTCACGGCGAGCTGACCGAAGGGTCGATTACGTCATTGAACGCTGCATCGCTCCCTTATATCGCGGAAGACGAATGATGAGGTGTCCTCGCCAAGGTCCGGGTTGAGTTCGACAGGAGAGAGACGCTTAGAACCAACCTTGAGCTGAAAATGATATCGAGGGAAATAAATAGATTAGCTCAAATTTCTAACAAAAATTTTCAACTGGCTTTGAATACTTCAGTCAGAAAGATTAAAAAGTTACATTATAAGTAGAAAAGTACATCTGACAATAATTAACTTTAAAGCAACTTCACAATGCTACGTAGTATGCTATATTTTCGCGCTAATAGTCAGTTTTTGATTTATGAATTTTCATATTAAACATCGAATGTTCCGAAAAACTTTCGAAACTTTTGATTGACGTACAAAATTGATCGGGAATGTATTATATAACAAACAAAAATATTGATATCACATATATTATATTTGCACGTTTTGTAACATCAATTCTCTTTCGTTAATAATGCATAATGTTATCAAGAAGACTTGTACACTTTGCATTATTGTCACGTACGAAAGAACTTTTAGTTCGATTGTAGCAGTTTTTGGAGAAAAAGAAATTTAGCGCGGAAAAATCCACGTCAGCTATTACAGCACGAAATAGTTCCATTCCGTTTAAGACCAAAATTGCATTCGTCATATGTGACCCAATGTGATTTGCCATTATAGATAAGAGCTAATTTTTTATTTTAAAGCCATTCGGTAATTTTGCGTCAATATAGAAACAAAATCGCAGCCGGAAGTAAGCGCAACGTTGTTATACTTTCTTGATGAAGTTCGTCATTAACGTAGCATACCATTGAATTAGCACAATTCGTACAAAGCTCTTACGTAATTGACGCTCCACGCGATTCATGTACTCGATACTATTCATCAATCATAAACATAGACTAAACCGGATATATAAATTCACCTTTTGAGCATGTTTGAAAATTGCCATTCAAAGCTGACTATTTTCTGCAATTGCATCATGCATTGATTTTTCGCTTGTTATATGTGCACAGCGTTTCGATAATTTATTATTAGCACTTCAATACTGCTAATAAATTGTACGTATATGTATTTACAATATTGTTAAATAAATTTACAAATATGAATTTCTAAATCATCACACATCTTTTTAAAAAGTCAATACGCGCACATACACGGCAAGACAAAATTTTAAAACTTATCATAACGTCATTCAATAATTTTCTTTCTACCGAGATAAAGTTCATGTTTCCTGACGCGCTCTGTTTGTAAGTCATTGTAAGACTCGGCGAACTTGTTAAGACTGTTTCAATGTTCGAGAAAGCGGGACTCATGTTCAGACGATATCTATAAATGCGTTCGCGCGCATTATTAGCGGATTCATTATAAACTGCCATAGTAAAGTGAAATGCACGCAGGTTCGCATTATCGTCACGTTCAAAAGATCTTCCGAGCGAGTCAGTCTACGGAAAAAGACTTTGGTCGGTTTGGACGGTCGCAACCCGCAGGAACATCCAGTTCGCGCCCTGAGGAAATTGCATTCACGAGTTGGTCTTCCACTAATCTCGCTTTCTACCACTTCCCTTCCCCTTCCCCTTTTGTCCTACCATAGCAGTCGCTCACGTGATAAAGAGAAAATAGAAAAGGGTTGCTAGAGAAGTAAATTAAATTTAAGCCAACTCGCGCGCGCGTCCTATCCAACTCTATTCTTCCTTGTCTTCTCCTATGTTCACTACCCTTTCCATACTTTCGCAATTCTCTCACACTTTGTGTCTCTTTGTCGTTTCATCTTCTTCATAGATCAAGCCAACTATCAGCGCGAGACGACAGCAATACCTAGTCCTCTTTTTTAATTTCAAGATAAAAGAGAGAAAACTGCTGTTTGGGAGAAGAAGCTGGATAGAGACGATAACGGAAAGTCGATCATAAATCGGTTGTAAGTTCGCTCGAAGAAAAGAAGTATATGTTCGATAAAAATAAATTTTCTTTCTAAACTTTGACATCTAAGAGGGGCAGAAAATCGAAACACGCGAGAGAGACTATGGAATCTTCTTTCAGGTATATAATAACCACTTCCATCTGTATTTTAGATACCGCAAAGCAGTCCAAGTTTTACCTGACCACGTCGAATCGACCTTGAAAATTATGCTTTTGTCTCATACTATAAAAGCAGTTGAAAAATCGATAACAAAGAATGAATTTTAAAGCTCTTCAATATTCGCTCAGTCATCTTCAAGTCAGAAACGAGAAAAATATATGCCAAAAATTGACTGCAATTTACGTTGAAACGAAAACTATATATTTCCGTACTATATTTACTCACTTTTACTCGATGCAGCATACTCACAGATCTATAAGAAACCAATCACACACGCTAAAAACGCTTCATTCATTAAATGGGATTTGATTTTAAATCAGAATTTAGTCACCAAATAATTTAAACTTGTATCTTCTGTAATTTTAATTACATATAATATGTTTTACTTATATTCAGTCACATTTTAGTTGAGATATAATTACAGAACTGAAAAGTTGATTATATACGTGCGAAATAAAAGAGAATAAAGATATATAGCGCATGATTCAAAAGTTGAACAGTTGATAATAATAACAGTTAATAATAAAAACAAAACTGAAACGCGTTAAAAACAATGTTGGTAAATGGAACGGTTCAAAAAATGCTGGGAATCTATTTTGGATTATTAATGGATCCTAATGGAGATGCGCAATCGGGAAAGATATAGAATAATACATATTTTTCAAGAGTTTTCCGGATATTTTTCAAGAGTTTACCGAAAAACAATATACAGACATATTTATTTTTCGGATACATGTGTGTGTGTGTGTGTGTGTGTATGAGTGTGAGTATGTAATGCTTCGTGTTAACGAGGCAACGTTTGATATATACATATAGAGATTACTTTGGCATATCTCGGTGCAGATTTTAATTTTAGAAACAACGCCTCGATATCGCTGACATGCATCTCGATATTACGCCAAGTTATCCTATCGTGTAAGGCAAAACGTTCTATCGCACGATATCATTCCTAATGTATAACTGCGCGTTTTTATCAACATGTATCGAAAGTATAAAAATAAAACAATGACAACATAGATAAACTATATATCTGATTCTGTGAAACAGCGAAACACCGTGAAAAGATTTCAACAGTTGCTTTGTTAATATATATTTTGCGATATTATATGAAATATGTGTCAGAAGTTACCTGCTGTACGTATTATTAATTTAGTAAAATGCCTAGGATAAGTTGACAATATATAGAAAGAATTGATCTCTAGGTGAAATTCAACTTCAGAAAATGCAATTGACATTACTCTCTCAATCGCATATGCTACAAATCTCAAAAAATACACGTGCGACCGCAATAAAAAGATTCGCGCGGTCGCATTTTGCGAATAAATTTAGTTTCATCACTGTGCATTCGCGATCGGTAAACACCGTGTTACAAATTAACACAGCCCCGTAAAACGGAAGCCGGGCGGTTGCACATTCCCTCAAGAGAAATGGATATTTCACGATGAGCGAACATTTAATTGAAACCAGTTGATACAACGATGTTCATGAAATATGAGATTTAATCCATTAAAATTTTCACAAAATGTGTTTTTACTTTCTAGAGAAGTTTCGGATAAATAAAAACTTACGGATTTATATGTATAAGCTGATTAAAAAAACAAATTCATTTTTTAAAGAAACCTAATAAAAAGAAAAATAAATAAAAAAGTAAATTACTAAAAAATCTAAAAATATTAACAAGAATCATATGAATTTTTTTATTGTTTATTCTTAGTTTCTAGACACTGAATTTTCTCTTTTTCTTGTATATTTATTCTGTACTTTAAAGTTTTAATTTTTCCATCTATATGATTTCTTTAAAATCTCGCAATAAGAAAACAAATAGTACGTATTAATATTGACAAAGTACGCAATAAAATGTATTATAGAGGTACTAAATTATAACTGCATTTTATCTTTCCTTTTTTATTCTGTCTTTTCTATTTCTGCATTTCTTTTAAAGTATTTTTAAGTATATAACTCTCTTGTCATAAGATTTTTTTTGTAATACCATTTGTTTATAGTTTACTTAAAAATCTTATGTTTATGCTGAACATATATATTATTGTACATGTTAACAAATAGAACGATATTAAGCATTTCTAAAATTATATTTTACATATTACGAATAAAATTAGGTTCAGGAAAAACGACTATACACGTACTTATGTGATGATTTGAAAATTAATGTTATATCTTGTGTGCGCGTGAAGGCCACGCACGTGACGCCGTGACTCTGAAACGTCATGTGACATTGAACGAGATGAGCGCGTGCAACTTCACGTTGTTATGCTATGACGTAAACAAGCTTTGTATGCTCCGATTCAAACTAACAGCTGCATTCTAAGACAGTGAGAGCTTCTGCTCTTTACATGATCGGAAATGTTACATAATTCCCACACAAGCGCGCGCACACACACAAATATACACACATGGAGTCTTTTTAGCTATCACATAATCACTTTTTATGACAATTTTGTAGCTGCTTATCTTTTTTCACAAAAATTTCGTGTTTTCTTTTTTCTCAAACATATATATTTTTTTAGAATATCAAAAATGCAATATATACATACAGTATACTATCAAAATCAAATTTCTCTCAATTGTAATTGTAAATCATAACATGAAATCTTTCACGATTACTTCGCCGAATTGACCTCAGAGAGAAGGAGAGAGACTGTCTAACGGTATTGCAACACCATGATAGCAACAGAGAATCACGTGAAATCTCGTGATCGGTTGGCAGTGCACCGATATTTGCGCGAATGGTACGGCAAGTAAATTCGCTCACCGTTTGCGCTGGTTAAATCGCCGCAAGCTCCGGTTTTCTTGCGTCACTTGACGTTTTAATCGCTCCAGAAAGAACGCGGAAGACAAGAAGATGAAGTACGATGAGCGAACGGCTGCTTACACCAAGCTGTCTACGTCCACCATCTGAAAGTTGATGCAGATGTTGTGTCTTTGCAAATTCGCGTTCATTCGAATTGGAGACTTTTCTTCCGATACGTTGTATTGTGCGATGGTTACCGTGTAAACGACTCAGTCAGACGACCGCGAAATAGTCGTAGCGAAATAGACGCGCGCAAACAACCGAGCAAGCGAGCGAGCGAGCGAGCGAGCGAGCGACCGGTCCGCTGCAACCTCACTTGTACGACGGAACACGGATGACTGACTCGTACACACTCGGCCGGCAGTCGGGCCGCTTCGCCGTGCCTTTACTGCTCTCTCTCTCTCTCTCTTTCTCTCTCTCTCTCTCTCTCTCTCTCTCTCTCTCTCTCTCTCTTTATCCTCTATGTTGTCCCCTCTCCTGCGCGACCTTTCCGAGCATTTCGCGCAGACGACTCGATCCGGCGCGGTATCCCCACTACATAGATTCTGAGCACCCCCGCTGCACCTTTTCCGTCGACCGACGTTATGCGGCATAGCGTTTGGTTTCTGTGTTGAGATCCCTCTCGTTCTTAGGTCTCTTCTAAATCCCCTCGGTCTTACTCAGTCTTTTCTTTCGATCTTTTTCTATCTTATCCCGATCTCTCTTCGGTTTCTCTCACTCGAATTCTAGCCGGTTCTCTCTTCTGCCAACCATGTCGTTTCTTCCTGTCTCATTTTCTCTTGTTTCGTGCCAGATGTACGAGCGAGAGAGTAAATAAGAAAATGAGCGGATGTCAGTGTCGGACTAAAGATACAAGACTGATTTTCTTTATATATTCGGTTTTCACATTTACAAGAGATCTCATGCCCGATTTTTTATTTACTTTTATTGTAGTGCCACTCGCTTTTACTTCAACTCTTTCAATATTTCATGATGTTTTTTTCTAATATATTATTTTTCGGACGTGTTGCTGTGTTGGTTTTTATATAAATGGCTTTCCAGTTACAGAAAAATCTAGCTAAACAAAATTATGAAATAAAGATATATGTATATATGTATAGAAGAGTAAATTCTCTCTCTCTCTCTCTCTCTCTCTCTTTTTTTTCTTTCTGATAAATTGAATGTTTTAATATCGACATAAAAATTGTAGCTTTTTTCAGTCACAATAGATTTTTAATTTGGTTACGTTAATAATCGTTTATCAGAAACAGAGCACAATTTTTTATTAGAATAATTATTTTACTTTTTCTTGTAATGTCACGCTAATTCTTCAGCATGTAAATAAGGAATTCTTGAGAATGTAAATAAGGAGAATGTAATATATATCTGATAGTTCACAAAAGACAATATACATTATGTAGCCAAATCTATTGATCTGTAGATATAAAAACTTACTACATCTTTTTCAGTTTTTTTTTTACTGTCATACAGGGTACATAAATGTGTTTTGACTTTCCTGGAAATGTCTACACGAATACATTTCTCCTTCTTCTCATTCGTTTCTTCAGATCCTCCTTCAAATAGATATATAAACACATATACAGTTAACAAGACTTTTAACCATTAAAACCAAACATAATGACTCTTAATCGATTTTCACATTGAAGTAGCTGCTACGTACAACGTGTAATCTTTATTAGTTAAAATAAGAAGCAGTGTTACTGCTGCAATGTGACCATGCGCTTTCCTCTTTTTTACCTTCGTATGGTAATATTTCTCACATTTTTCGCTCTCGCCTGCTAGACTTTAATTAAATAGCATCATTGGTTTAAACTGGGCTTCAAATAAGAAGGGCGTTAATAGACTTTTAATCGAGCTTTACTAGCTGCAGTATGAACATATCTTTCCTAAGTTTCATATTGCTCTCTTTTTATTTTTTCTCTTGTTCTTCTATATAGTAGTACGCAAGTGATATCCATCAGTGATCAACTTTTTCTCTTTCTTCCTTTCTCTTTTTTTTTCTTTTTTGTTGATCTAGCTTTCAATCTACTTTTCTTCTTCTCTGCCTTTTGCATCTTTTCAGCTATGCGTGTTCTCTACTGTACTTTCGACCTTCTACTATCTCGTTTTCCTGTATTTAAATATTGTTTCTGTAATAAAAATACTGTATTGAATGTGAATTCTAAACATGTATTTCTAAGCACGTATTTTAGTTCGATAAATTGAAAGTAAAACCTTTTAATTTTTTTTTTGGAAATAAGGAAAGAGAGAGAGAGAAAGAGAGAGAGACAATTGTTTGTCAATTAAATACTACATTTTTTATATCTTAATTATTTTGTATACATCTATATATCTATATAGCTTACAATAGCTTCTCATCATTGAGTATGCACGTATATGTAGATTAGAGAAAATGACTCCTGTCAAGTTATAGATATTACATGACATTTGCAAAGTACAATACATCTTACAAAATAAAATGTTGACCTGGATCAGTTATGCGAGAATTACATGGATAGAATTAAGTCTCACTATTTTAAACTGCTTCAATTCTATATTTCACTAAATTAAGAAACCTTGAGCTATCTCTCTTTATATGTGTATGTGTGTGTGCGCGCGCTAGCGCGTGGTAACGTCTTTCGAAAACGAATCCATCAAACATACGAAGTGGGACTATTTTCCTAGTGCGACCTAGATTTTAACATTTCCTTCAAGTTTTGTCTGCCTTTTAACGTCTATTTCTGCTCGAACAAATCTTTTTATCATTTTTTTTTAACTTAACCAAGTAGTCTCTTTCGAAACCATTCTTTGGTACGTTTACTCAATCTTTTTAATGCATCAACGTTTACAGAATTGCTGACAAAAAATCGCCATCACATAGAAGAGAGCCACCGCCATCGAACTCGCGCATATCTGACAGATCGGATATTATACAGATTCTCGTTATCGATCTTTTCTTTCGACAGGCATAACTCGTGCCATCATAAGTCAAACGACACCGATCCTCCGACATATTTTAGATTTGATCGGATAGTTATCGCGCACGGAAACTTCAGAGAAAATAAATTTGTACGAGCAACGCATCTGTCGCCAACAGAACTCGTTCATCAGCTTTCATTTAATTATGTGAATATTGTATCTGTTTTTATCACGTAACTATGTTTTCATTGTATTTTTTTATCACGTAACTATCTTCTTATTGTAACTTAGTACCGATAGAGTTCCGTATCAACAATGAATTGTACATAATGTAATTGTATTGAAATTTTTTAAACGTTTGCGTTCTTGTAAAACGTCTCAATTACAGAAGTCTCGATTAATTTGATATTTCTCGTCGTCGTTATTCTAATTGTTAAGCGCAGCTGCCAATCCGTATTCGTAATTACAATTCGATCTTTCCTCTCTCTTTCCAACGTTCGAGTTTCTGGGGACTTTATTACGGTCAAAACATTTCTATTACTATTATCTATCTGATGATAATTTTTTGCTGTTTGTGCATCGAAGAAAGCAGATCGAATTTGAAAGAAAAAAACAGGAAAATAAATATTTTACAGAATCTCGTTTTTTAAAAAAAAAACTTAATAACTAAATACTTAGGTATATAACAAATATATAAGACAAATATATACTGTATTTTATATAATCGTGAAGTTATATAATCGAAAAACCTATATGAAAAACTTGTACTTGTGCGACACAGTGGAACATTCTAAAAATCGATAGGAAATCGTTTAGTTGGTAGATCCTCTTGTGTAACGTTAATGTATTTAGGAAGCGCGTGTGTGACCATCCACCTGCCTACTCGACTAGTTAAGCTGATTAGTGTGCCGCAACAATTAGTGCAGCTGTGCATATTCGTAAGTCGTTGCGGAAGAAGTATTAGCGAATACGCCGGCATTAACTATGCTAGACGATAAACGGCGATTTAACGATTGTTACAACAAACTGGAAAGCTCGACTTGTGTAGTGTTCCTGACTACTACCAGGAGAAACAAACGAGGCGACTTTCTGTAAAAACAGCCAACTTTTTTAGGGAAAGTGGTGACAACTGTTTCGTGAAAAAGAGCGTGAGAAAAAATTTTTATGATTTGTCATGTACATGTTTGTGCAGTTGAAACCAGTCCGACACAGTATGATATTTTTCGTTTTGCCACATTCTATACATCATAGTAATTTATCGTAATTATCAACATCAAATTATATAACGCAATTGTATAATTACTAAGAATGTGAACAAGCAAAACAATATTAGCTTCTCACACATTAGCTTCTTACTTAAACAGAAAAAATAAAATTTAAACGGCTTAAATTTCACTCACTGTAAACTTCTTTGATGACTCTTGATTGAACAACATATCAAAAGTATACTCGATTTATATCGATATTAATAAAATTGACTAAAATTTAAAGCGCCAAAAAATTAATTTTTTATAGAACAGATTATTTTATAAAATATTTTTCACGTTATGATTAGAGTGTGCCTGTTAACGATCTTTAAGTTCTTGCTAAACGGGACAATATATAAATAAACATTTACTCCCCACGGTCAAAATTTAAAGCCGCAATGGGGATTACTTACCTTACTGCATCTTTCTCACCATCGCCATGTTTATTCACGCAATATTGTGTACTTTAGCAAACAAACTTTCTTATCTTTTCCAGATCAAAAACTCGCAATAATATGTTTTATTTTTATTTTTTTTTTTTACATTTAATAATATCATTTAGATTAAAATTATTTATACTATTGGAAGTAATTCAAATCCTGTATTTTAAGTGTTTAATGGATTTAATCAGTCGCTGTGTGAATGACTTTTGACAGCAAAAAGAGAGTATGTTTCAGATTAAATGTTGACATAAATCCTGATATGCAGTACATGGATCAGATGAAGTGTACTTACTTTAATTAGAGTTATAGTTTGCATGGCACGGGATCGATTTCCAAGGAGTATCAGTGTGCACAATTGTCAGTCCTAATTTAATAATATTATATCGTGTTCAAGTCGGCAATTTGGCTCGATTCTCTGCACGCAAAATCGAAAATTTGTGGGATACCTCAAATCTATGTTCTACTATTTACTATTACTACTATGTAAATATGGAATCGTGCCGTTCGTCTAGAAACGGCTGTGTTGCGTGCTCGCAGTGCTAGATTTCGACGCGCGTAAATACGAGAGAATGCCGAGATGCATCAAATGCTGAGATTAAATTAGTTTGTCCTTTCACTGTGTTATTTGTCGAACAACCGATTTATCTAATAGCGCGTCGAATTACATCATCGCCAAATCGATCGCTGTCCGCAACGCAAAACTCGCGCTCGATTGTACGCTCGCAATTAATTAATGATTGTTAATGACACGCCATCGATTCGAATTACCGCAAATCGGAGTTGCCACTGAGGAGAGAGGAATGCTTTGTCGGTTTACCCTGGTTGTTTCATATTCGTATGAACATTATTGCATTTTATAACGCAGACTTCAGACTTGTGTGTATATGTGTGTGTAAATAAAAAACTTTTAAACAACATTAAAATAATTGATAATTCTTAACGTATTAATTTTTAGTTTTTTTTAAGTAGACGTGTTTTTAAAACTAGACACAATTGAACGTGGGTTATAAATAAGTAATTATTTTTTTTTTTATAAAAATTTTAAATTACATTGCACATTAATATTGCGTTTGAACCGTGTTAGTGTCATTTGTATACCGACGTTTCGTGAACATTTCAGCTCACTTCATCAGGGTTTAAAGAGCAACCTGATACTCACTTGTTAATTATTACTATGTCTGACGGAGATTTGTGTTTGAAGCTCTACCGAAAGCTGTGATACGAATTTGAGTTTGTTAAAGATGACCGATTGATAGAATCAGTTTGATCAATCGACAAGCCAATGTACGTGTCTGGATAGATGTGGAAGGATTAAGGCGTTTGCCACGGGAAACACTGGACTGGTAGCTTCGCGGTTATAATTGAGAATCTCGAGATATTGATCAATATGGAAGATCGATAAAGAAATAAACGATATTCACACGAAGACAATCGAAACGTATATTCAAGTGGTCATTTGTCTGCGATTTATGTAGAAATTGACGTTAAACCTCGCTCGTTGCATTAACCTCGATGTAACAGCATTGTCCCAATGCCACTTTTAGCTTTATTGTGTTACAATTTTTTATTGTGTTACAATGTATTTTGATCTTTTTAGATGAAGATGTAAAGTTCGTGTGTGTAAAATTACAAAAGAGTCTCTCTTGTGTATAAGTTTTTACTCTCAACTTGGTCTTTTGAATAAACAACAGTGGTTCCGATGAGTCAACTTCTCTTTTCGTGCTCACCTCCAGTATCGTATTCTCGCTAGTTTCTTTTTTTTTAAGATTAGATGTTATTGTCAGTCTGATCGGTATTTGTACGCGTAATAGTGTCGCGTAACTTATGCCAATAAGTGAAGAAAACAGAGGAAAGTTTAATCACCAAAACAGTTCGGTTCCGAAGAATTGAATCATCGAAAGTTCTGTATGCTACATTTTTGAAAACCATTGTACCAAATTTCTAGTTTCTAAAGATTTTCGAATAAATGATTCTTGATTATTTCTTTAGTTCTGTAATTTGTTTTCTGTAGTTTGTATACATATATTTTTGATAAATTTTTTAAAATTTTTTATAATTGCACACGTGTCTTCTTATGAGACTAGAAGACCGAGTTTCAAAAGACTTGCATACTATATTTAAGTAAAGTGCTTAAACAAAGACTTTTACTTTACGGCAGAATTTCGATCTCGCCGACGTTCATTCGAGCGTATGTTACTGCATACAAAGCGCAGATTTTACTCACGACGCTAATCGTAGGTTATAATGAGCGACCTACCTCGTAAATCGCAATAAAAAAATTAATTACGCGACTGAATTGTCAAACGTAACTAGTTTCATGGGAAAACTTCTATTTAAGTACTTATGATGGTACAATGGCAAGCAAATGCAAACTTAATAAAAGGAACGTTAATTAGTTCCATTGAAGTCCTCTTTGTCTTTTTGAAAAAAATGCGATTTTTCACTAGATTCTAGTTTTCAATGTCAAATGCATTTTTATAGATGCGAAACGAACTAGAATCTCTGGAAAGAAAATGAGTACAATACCTTAAAGAAGTATGTAATATACATTATACATTATACATTATATGATGTACATTATATGTAAGCGATAGATATCTAAAATTGAATATTTCAGTATAAAAACTATAGAACCCGAACCAAAAATAATAAACATTATTTCAACAAATAAGAACACATATATCTTTTCCATAAAATCCAAACTCGATGTAATATATGTTTTAAAATAATCGATCGACTGTGACATACGAACGCCTTGCTACGGCAATGACTCGATATAAAAGTAGCGCTTTTTTCTTCAGTGATCTTAACGCAATTATGCGTTTTTCTGCAATTTATGCGTTTTATTGCCACTAAATTTCTATGATTACGCAATGAACACGATGATGCAAAGCGGCGATACTAAAAAATTTAGTAAAATTGCACGCGCTGTGAAAATGTCGTGTCTTTATACGTGCCTCTCTTCTTTCTTCCAACGCAAAACCTTATTTCCGCGCGCGAAATTTAGCTTTTAGCCGTGGCAACTGTAGCCACTTTTGCACGATTAAACAAAATACGCGCGCGTGATAATGATTCCGTAAAAAGTATTAAGTTTTTTGACAGTAAATGCTTTTGTTTGTCTCTTGATTCGTGTTTTCTGCAGTTAAATTTTAAAAAACAAAACAAAACAAAACTAATTAAAAATAGAAAAGTGAACATATCCGTAGCTTACACGTTTGTAATTTTTTTTCTTTTTTTTTTTTTAAACAAAATAACAGTTTTCGATACGACGTTCCACGATCATTTTACAATGATCAATAATTTTGTATCAAAGTAAATTTCGAAATATACTACATTTTGTACTCTCGTGAAATATTGTTCACTGTTCAATCTTTTCGAATGTCATTCTTGTGTAACAAAATAAAGTCCGTGACAAAGAGCGATGATGAAACGGAACACAAATAACTCGCGTTGGGCTTATATATTCGAGTTCGGAAATTTGTTACACTACAAGCACGAATAGTTGGTCTTTGAAGTGTTTCTCGCGCGACAAATACGCGCGCACAGACATGGAAAGACAGCAGACTATGTTCGCGGAAGCGGGCAAACATTTCGTTGAAAAAGCTCTCTGGTGAAAAGCGGACGCGCGCAGTTTCCGCGTTGCAGCCAAGTTGTGTGCTTCGTCATATACGAACCGCATCGATGCAGTCGCGTTGTGCACACGAGCGACAGCGCTTGATCAAACAATAACGCGTACCATTGTACACATGCGTCGATACGCGCGTGCAGCTTTGCGGTGGACCAGCTCGCATGTAAGCCGTACATGCAAGTGGCTTTGTTTATATATATATATATATCGCGTCCAACTTGGAAAAAAAATATATATATATATCAATCACACTGTTATTTTATAGAACACTCCGTTATCATGCGATTTACTTGAACTTGGCATTTAGTTTTTTGATTATTTTTGACTATCCGAATTGGCGTTAAATGTTTGTAACATGAATCGAACACTGCGTTCGAAAAAACCTAGCTGTCGCGAATGATGCATCTCGATTTAGAAAGAAACTTATATATGTGTTATTATTGTATATAAGAAAACTCATTAAAAAGACTGTCAATGTTCACTATTTTTAAGTATAATTATTTATAATGTAATGTGTTATACCAGATTGCCAAAAAAACATATACACATATAGTCTTGCAGACATTACCTGCACGTCTATAGTCGAACTAACTGAGCCAATATCGGCTATTACAAACTGCGTTGGCAGTGTATCGTCTTCGTAGCCATGCTTAATTGTATGGTATTGTGAATATATCAATACTGCAATGTATGTTCTTGCAATGTTGTGCCAATAACAGCGTTCACCGCAGAATAGTGTTATACTTCGGTGGTCAAACTTTTAGTCGGCGCAATGCTGACAGCGAGTAGCGGTAAGACTTGTAAAGGTACTTGGTCAATACTGTCCCCACATTTACACTTTAAACATTTGCTGATTATGATTACTTCTTTTTTGCAAACTGTTTGATTGTTATATATATATATATATATAAAAGATAAAAGATAAAAAAATATAAAAGATAAATACAAATGTTTGTAAGTTTATGTATAAAAAAACTCAACAAAATATCCATAGACTTTAATAATAACGTTTGTTTACAATTTTTTAACGCATGAGCAATGAGTTGATGTAAAAATGTAAATGAGTGCGTTCAGACAACTCAACGGTTAGTTGCATAACGGTTGAGAAATAATCACTTTTGATTGGATCATACTTTTAGAACCGTAGCAAGTTTTGAGGAATAGTCTTATCACAAGTGATGATCTCTCAACTGTTGAGTTTTCTGAACGTAACCAATGATAAATTTAAAATTTATTTAAAAAAACACTGCAAAAGAGGAGATGCCGTTTAAATTTTCTTACTGAAAGCATTAATAGTAATATTATATTTCATGATAACACACAATAATCAATGCATTGTTCATATGCAGCGATCGTATTACGCATTTGCGCCGATAATAATGAAGAATAATGTGTAAGGAAGGAAAGTTTCGTGTGTGTCTTCCGATTAATTTAGAACTTGTATAAAACATTATCGTGTTTTGTGCGACACGGTGATCCATATGTCGGTAGAAAGTTGAGAAGCGTTTTGAAATAATCTATAATTACAACTTCTCGTGTAAACAAGTTTAAAACTGCGTGGTCGAAGATTTATGCGTGATACAGAATAAGAATTTTAATAATTTTATTTCAAAAAATCTCATAGACGTCTGTATAATAAACATTTGGTATATAAAGTTCTAAGCTTTATTATAACTTGAAGAGTAAATTATTGTTGATGCATTAAATATGATTAAATAATGCATTTATATACTCATCAATATAAAATGTAAAAACTTAATGATAAGAAACATGCAATAAATAAAATGATAAAAATACAGTGTCTGTATTAAATTTAAATATTTACAAATATAAAATTTAATGCAAATATTTTATATAAATTATTTTCATGTTATAATCAAAGACGGAACCACGGGCAATCCTAGGATTGATTGGTCAATGCGCGGAGCATGGTTAAAGCCATAGGGTTTTTAGCATACTTTTCAATGTATGCTGCTATTATCGCAGTGACATATTAGGTTGGATTAGGTTTTTTATAGGGAGAGAGTGCAGGGAGCTCCGTCCCTCCTCCGCCCACACGTGTACGATAGTTTTTTTATGTGATATAAAGGAAATATTTTATACGTCTCAAATGTCCATTCGGGCTTTGACCGTTGTTCCGCGCATTGACCAATCAATTCTAGGACAGCTCATGCTTCGGGCTTTAACACGATCATAACATATAAATATCTTTTATATTTCTCACTTTTTAACAAGTAAAAAACATTATTTTATAAAAACAATATATTATCTCTTTTTTTAAGTTCTTATTTATTATGGTTTTTCTTTACATTTTATAAACAAAATCTAACAGCACAGCAACTTCAAAATTTATATTCAAGTCCTCTCTACATAACTTTATTCTCCACAAATTGTCTAGAATAAATCTCCTCGGTAAAACAGCTAATCTGCAGCGAGAACACTGCAACTACTATTTTTAGCTACCAACACTACCAACTTTTCGGATATTTCAGTTCATTTCAGTGCTTTGAAAATGTCATTGAAGCCGATAGTGCTTCTTCTTGAGCGATCATAATTTCGATGTTTAATATCTTTGACAACAAATCTCCAAAGATTCTGATGGTAATTCTAAGACTCACAATGACAAAAGTCACAGATGATCATCAAAAGTAAATACGGCGTATCAAGAAAGAAAATACTGGCCGTGTTCAACAGAACAATTGCTGAATTGTTGTCTTGTCAACACTCGATGTTGATTTGTTGGTTCTAAAAGTAAGAGCCAATCATGTTCGATTGCTATAAAGCAGCTTGTTCTGCTGAACGTAGCCACTATTATTGAGCAGCGTTTGCGTTCTTATATTGATCCGTAGCGGATGGTAGCGGCGGCGATGATAGTTGCTACGGCAACTGTCAGCAACTGTTTGCTACTCAGATGGCACCACACCACACAACAATAACAAAACTACCCAAAATGCATTTTGCGCGGCTCTCTTGATTTCAGCAATTCTGTGCATCAGTAAGAACTATTTCTAGGTAGGTAAAGTTGAATTGCATCAGCCGTACCGGTTGGATGTGCGTAGTTACGCTGCGGATATTTTTGGACAATTTTCGGTGTTTTACACCACTTTCTTATTATCTATTAATTTAAACTAATATACAACTTCGTGGCTGGGCGTCAGGAACCCAATCCACGGTTTTAAACCTATCATCAAAAAAGACGTAGAATGGCATATGGACTAGCTTTATAGGTCCACTGAGCCAAAAGAGCACCGAACCAAACTATTTCTAGGTGAAACTTAAGAAAGTTTAACTGCGGATTTCTTCATACCTCTTGATAGCTATCCTCTAGATAAAGATATTTGTGATATATGTGATATCTTTTAGATAAAGTTATCGAGAACTTATCTAGAAGTGAAAAAATTGGCTGTGTTTTCTCTTTCTCTCACATACACACACACGCGCACGCAATTTTCGAGATTCGTCGACCACGATAATTTTAATGATATCGATTGTTTGTATTTGCAAGTTTTGTGCTTTAAAGATGAGGAGAGACTGGTGCATGGTTCAGAGAATACAATAAGCTTATCTAACTGATGCACAGAAAAACAATATAACAAAGTGCATGTAAGGTAACAGAACTGTGTCTCATCTGCATAAAATCGGAATTGCAAGTAGTTATATGTGTAACCACAGTGCATATTCATATTGCTAGTTTGTTGATATGACATATTTTTTAATCAATAAGAATATAGAAAGAATAATAAAAGTAAGTATTTTTAACTTTACCAAATTAAGCAATAATACCAAATATAATATAATACGTATAATATATGTACAATAGAAAGATCTGAGATAAAAATAAACTAGCAGGGATTTGACTAATTGATGCAGAAGAAAGCAATCCTAAGCGAAGACCAAAACTTTGCCGAAGTTTTGTTTGCAGAACAGGATTATAAGGTGACATTTGAGCACATTGTTGCAATGGAGCTTCCCAGAGATTATTGCTTTGTAAGCCCAATAACAAGATGTATTGACCATTCCAGTTGACACTCAACTTGACTCGGAGTCTCAAAGTTGAGAGTGCCTGAATTTCTTGAGGAACACAGCTTCTCGACCAAGAGGCCAACAGTACATCAGACACATCGGTATTACAAATAGTAAATACATCGATATTTCCAGGAATCAGAACACTTTCAGCAATATATAGATCTAATTCAGTAATACTAGGAGACACGTTGTTCCACATGGAAGATTTTCTGGTAGTAGTTTCATATGTCTGATGACCTTGCAACATCGTCGTGAATCTAGCTCGAAAACTATATACACTGGAGGAGAGTACAAAAGATTGCGCGTCATGCCAGATCTGATGAAAGCTTTTAGATAATGATTTCTTATTCTGTCTTTTTACTTTTTTATCTCTTGCTTGAATATGTTTCTTTGTATATTTTAATGGTTTGTTTATAGTATAAAAATTCTTTTCATAAGAATCGTTTTGGATAATTCTGTTAGTAGCTGAATTATCACTCATGCTTCTTTTGAAAAAAGATTTTGTGTAGTCAAATCTAGTTTGTTCATCAACTTTATAATGCTTTTCTCTTCTGGATCGTTGTACGTAAATTCCGGCCGCAGTTACAGTGTACAAAAACTTAGTACACTGCGGATCATCATAATGGTCCCATTGACCAGTCCACAATTTATCTCCCGAATATATAAGAAACTGTCGTTTGGACCAAACGCCACCTTCGGAACTTTCGCATCTCTCACTGTGCCAAAAACCTCCGATCAGTGCAGGTAGAGCCGCTGTTTGTTGAAGAAGAGGTGGATTGAATTCATTACTTCGAGATATACTACCACATATCGGACAACTGCTCACCTGTAAAATTAGATAGCAAGATGTGATCTTTTCATTTATTATAATTTATGTGCTCTAATACTTTTTATTTATTACTCTAATGTATTATTATAATAAATTGTAAATATATATTTATGCGATAACGCAAAATATAAATTTTACTAAAATGTGATTACATTATTTTAAGAAGAAATTTCAGATTCTTCTTTCAGCGAAAAAAATACTGCACTCTATTGTAATAAAAATGTCATTTAAAATAGTTTATTAATTATTAACAAAACGAAGTTTAAATAAACGTACGGTGTCAGCGCGAATCATCGCTGTAGGTTGTAACGAAGTTGGTTTATAATTCCAACGAGAAAGCATATTAGGTGGAAAATTAGCCAAAAAGAGTTGAAAATTAAACGAGCCGGACGAACCGGATAGTCTCTTTTGTACTCTCAGCAGCTTCAACTCGGCAAATTCGATTCCAAATAGCTGCAAACAATTTATATCAAATCGCTTTTTTCCAGGCCAATAAACTTGTAAAGAGTTATAACTCGGACCTTGCCACAGCGATGACGTCGAGCGCTCATAGATCAATTTGGAAACATAAGGTCGCCATTTTGGCTGAGGACCGCAAGTTAGATTCAGTTTTAATCCGAACTTGTGAGCAATCTGCAAAATTAATATTTACATACAGTTTTTACACATTACTTGAATACATGTTAATTTTATTTCTTTAAAGGAGATTGATTTACAAGTACAAATGTATACCTGTCGATTTAATGGTACAATATGAATTACATCCACACGAAATTTTGTATCAGTTGCACCTAGAACGGTAATAGATGGTTCCAGTGAATTAATAAAACCACGGATTATGACAGTATGCGTAGCTATGCTGCACGACTCTTCGGCGTAATGATAACGCAACAGAAGAAACGATCCATTTTCAAAGAATATATATTTTCTGATTATGTACTCAGGTCCAGCTCGCATTTCGCATCTGCAATGTAAGATATGTATTATGTTGTAATTTCTTCTCAAAGTTATTTATAATAATATACTTTATAAAAGAAGAATAGATAATTATTAATTGTACATTAACGAACACTGTTGTTGTTTGATTATTTTTAATTGACATAATATCTGTTTTACTAAACAATGAACAATCGCTGCTGTATCTCTTAATGTGAATAATTATTAAAGAATATTTACTCTTGAGATAACCAGGTGTGATACAATCTGGAAAGACTATCGTCCACGATTGTCATGCGATCCTTATTACTAACTTCTTCAATAGCCGCTTTGCATCGCACTAACATATTTTTAGTCTCCGAATCTCTTGACAAGGCTTGATTTGAATCCGCTGTTATATAAATAAAAAACATTTTTTATGCAAAATTTAGTAATGCTTCTAATTCTTTCTCTGAAAGAGCATTTTAACAGTAACAATCGAAAGTATCGAATTTATCGCGCGCGATGCTTATTATAAGAAAAAAATCAAAAGAAATCAAGAGGAAATAGCTTGGCATGCTCTCACGGCTATTTACTATTCAATCGACGTCTCTTACGCGATTTAATGTTTTTTTTTCTTGTTGGCGTCATTGTAATTGATATTCTACCTGTGCGTTCAGACTTGTACGGAGAGTGGTAATGTAACACAACTGGTCTGTTGGTAACACTCCGATGCAAACACAGTGTAAAGACACATATATATAGCAATTTTAAACACTACTTCGTAGTAACACAAATCTTACATACAAAAAAAATTGAAAGTAATACGTTATTTATTAGTATGCAACTCAAGAAAATATTTATCAGCTTTTTATTAAATTTTCTTCTAATAGTGAGATTATTTAAGTTAAAATGAAGAATTTTAATTAACAAGAAATTTTTATGAAAAATTTTTCTTTTAGTTTAAAAAAATGCAATAAAAAATCGATACTACAATAACTGAAAATTGTTCTTAAGTTTGTCACATGTTATGATTCTAATTGTAATTTTATTTATTAAAAAATTTATAAATTCTCCGATTAAGCTCTATAAATATATATCAACAATTTATTAATATATTAATTCTACACATCTGCGTAAACAAGTTTAAATTTAATATAAAGATGTAATTTATTTTGTGTTATATAAAACTTAAAACATTCTTTTTTAAAATACAACATTTTTAGAGAGAGAAGGAAAGACTTGCTTTAATTTGTACGTTTTGCTATATACATATGTATAAAATTGTTAATGTAATGTATTTAGCAAACATGTGGCTCTTTTGCTTTTATCTCGTGTATATATAAATTCCCTTTTCTTAAGTGTCATTCAATGCACAAATTATACTGCATCAATGTTTGTAATAATGTTCGCAATATTAAACTAATCACAGTATTGAAGATTCATTTTCATAGCATTATCTTTTAAATAAATGCCAACTTGAGCAAGTCGTGCTAATGACAAACATATTAGAATGACATTTAATTTGTCATAATACAATGTCACTAAAATTTCTTAAATGTCACAAACTTGCTTTAACCATTTCTTTCTCTCTCTTTTTTTCATATTATTAGACGTACATGATACATATACTTAACGTACATATATGTACTATATATATATATATATACATATATATAGTACATATATGTACATGCCGCAGATATGACATATATGTACTTACTCGTCATCAGGATATAAATGACAACAGTTGTTAACAGTAATATAACACTAATTTTGCACATTTTTTGTTTAATTATATTAATTAATACCGAGAAAGGATCCATTCTTTGTGCTTCAAATTAAAATGTTCTTCCGTAAATTTTTATCATGTCAAATCAAGACAATTTCCGATACGATCCACTCTGTTACGTTGCGTTCTTGTAACTACCTACTGTGTCTTCTTCGAAGAACTCATTTCTTTGGCGATTTATCTTCAAGTTATATAGCTTTAGCCCCACTTCAATGATAGCATACAGCTGAGATTTCATTGCATCCAACAAGATATACTAAAGAGTGAAAAGAAAAATTAAATATATATATTTTCATTTTTTCTATTCAATGAGAATCGAACCCATTCTTATTGTAAAAGTCTTTACTTGTCTGTCAAAGAATAAAATATTGTTCTGCAATAACATATATGATTTTTTAATTTTATTTTTTTTACTATGGTACATATGTATATATACAGTACATGTATATATAGTACATGTTTATACATATATCAAGAGTTACATATGATACTGAAAAATTTTGTTACTTATTTAGAGAAACAAACATATATATCATATTATAAACATATGCAAACTATTGTACATACTTATATAGTATTCTCATGTTAATAAATATATATTGCATTTTTGCAACACCTGATCTTAAGAATTATAATAACTTTCTTTTTTTTTTCTAGAAAATATCTCTCAAATTTTTCAATCGTTTTGCAGCTTCTAAAATATAAATACATAATTTGCATCAGTTTTTTTGTAATGAATATTAACTATTAAAGAATTTGTATAAGATAATAATCTAGTCTAATAAAGATATAAAAAACAACAAAATTAATAATAAATGTTTTAAATAAATAGTGAAAACTATTTGTTATTTAAATTTAGGAACGATGAAATAGCCAATCTGAACAAAAAAAGATAATATATAAAACCATTTGTATATTGTAATGAAATATAACAATAATGATTATCTATTTCTAATCCAGTCATAACTAAATCTATAGGAACATTTGTAAACAGACATATAGTATGCGACAATCAAAAAATAGATGATCATATTTAAGGCTGTCATACACAAAATTACGTAAGAGCGTAAGGCCTGTTCTACAATACAGTCATAAGACGTAACCGTAAGAAAATTGACCAATCAGAATGTACCTCATATGCTCACCACTTTCGGATGTAAATTTCTGATTGGTCAATTTTCTTACAAATACGTCTTACGCTCTTACGTCATTTTAGGCGATTTTTGACGATTGTATGGTACATGCATATACCAAAGTGTATCAAACTATAATTCGAGTGACTTCAAACTATAGTTTGGTACACTTTGGTATGTACCATACGATCACCAAAAATCGCCTTTTGTGTGTGATGGCTTTTACGAAACATACCAGTGAATAAACTTTAGAGTGCTATAAAATATATGATTTTAATAGATAAAGCTTGTTTAATGTCACATCTGCGCTTTTAAAGTATTAAAACAATTTAACACTTTGTATTAATTTATTTATTAAAAATGGTTATCCTCTTTCTTTTAAATATTTTAATAGATTAAAAACATCAATTGTAATTAAAGTGAATACTAATCAAATGTCAGTTATTGATTGTATTCCGATATTGTATTTCCAATGTGATTCAGCAGAAAAATTGCTGAATTGTCGTCTTGTTAACACTCGACGTTAATTAATTGGTTCTAAAGTAACCATTCTACAATAAGTTGAAAATGTCTCGTCGCCAGTTGCGACTACTAGGGGAAAAATATTACGTTACGTGCTGCGGTTGCCAGTTGCT
>QVNZ01016153.1:0-28864 GCA_014825645.1 Pseudomyrmex dendroicus | reverse complement strand
AAAATTAAATGTGTACATTTGACAACATTTTTGAATTTTGATACGAAAGTGACATAAATAAGAAATCGTGCGTGTGTGTAGTACTTTCGCTCGAAAGCTGCCGCGCGCGAAACTGCCGAAGAAAAAGATTACAAGCAAGTGTTTTATGTAACAAAAGATGTCATTAATTTTTTGCTTTAACATAAATTGAGCATAAATATTAAATTATTTGCGCGATTAAAAAACCCGCAACAAAAATAAATAAATTGATCGAAGATTGTGAATCTGCATTTTTAAATGCTGCTGCGAATTTATAATCAATTTATAATCAATTTTTTCTAATACGCATGTGTGTACACGGAAAAAAAATGATATTGAATCAATAGCATCAGTTTAATTGAAATCCTGTTGATGCAATCTCAATATTATTGCACTACACAGCAGATATAATTGCTTGAAGAATCTAGATATTAAATTAATCGCATACGCAATTGAATCAACTATTTTTGTGCCCGTGACGTCGACTTTAGTTGAAGCAACTCTATTTTTTTGTCTGTGTACAAAGACCGTCGATTATAAATCTAATCAAGCCGTTCTATCTCACTCTTTTTATTCATGAATGTTTCAAGTAAAAAGAACTTCGTCAATATTAAAAAATATCGTCAATATTAAAAAATATCGATCTTAAACCTTGACTTTTAAACTGTAGCAAGAAGACGCATAAATGATATTTACTTTGTCTCTGCAAAAGTTGCTAAAGTAATGACACTTAAATGACGTTTTTTGTTTTTTCAACGAAAATGACATATCAAGCGAGTTATTAGTCAGGTCTCTGAAGTCGGAAAGAGCATAAACAAATTCACACAAACTTCATCTTTTTTAAACACCGAACGGAGAATGAAAGTGACAGCGAAAGAAATCAACTTACGGCTACTCTTACTTTCTCGCTTCTGCTTTCCCCGACGTTTCTTTACATCTTGAGATCTGCGTAGCACATCTCCCACCTTTCGTTAAATTTCCATTTCCGATTTGCGTCGAGATACGATATTTTATTTTGCACACTATTTTCGACGATCTCTACGACAAGAACAAGAGTTTGAGTTTTGTTTGAAAAAGAATAAAACTTTTACTTTTAAAAATATGTTTAAAAACATAATTATTATTAAACTAAGAAATAAATATACGGTCATAAGAGCCGTTCGCAGGATGTTGTGTGGAAATATGCATGTATATGTAATATATGTATACATATGGAACCTCCGGCTTTCCAGGCCGTTGTATAATAGGTTCGACTCCTGGCCGAGGAGTTCTTTTCGCAATAATTTAAAATTAGTTAGATATACGGGGTCTTTCATATATGTGATGCAAATATAGCATCCTATATGATTTTAAGAATTGAGATTTCAATTCAAAACAAAAAAACTCACGTGTAAAATTTACATGTGAACACACATATATATATGTATACATATATATATGCATATTTCCGCACAACATTTTGCAAACAACTCTTACGACGTATATTTATTTCTTAGTTTAGTAACTTCAGAATCTAAAGATTCTTTATTAATACTTATTATTATTCAAAGTGATAACTTATTCATATCGCGCACCGCGTCACAAATCTGTGACAGGAGTTTTTGTCTTCGAAATAAATCGTTTTTCCATTTGCATGTCTTTCATTGCGTTATTATGCTAACTACACCGTGCAATTATTATGCTAATAACACTAATAGTACAAATAATAATAGTATAACATATATTATTTTGTTACGTATTTAAATCCTAAATATAACAACAATACAAAGATCGTCGATGACGCTCATAACAAGTATAAATTTCAATCCGTTATTGCGTTACAAAGCATAAAACTCTTATAAAAAAAACATGCAATGAGTTTACAATACATACGAACTTCTTCTGTTTTTATTAAACAACAACGATCTGTGATTACACTCGAGTGCCAATACTGATATGCAATATCTGACGAGACAAAGATCCATTCCAAAGTTCAAACATTATGCGCGCAAAAGGTGTTTAAAAATAATATAATTGTCTCGCAGATAATTTAGAACTGATATTTATTTTTTTGTTCAATACCGAGCAGCGTGTGATTGTGGTCAAGTGCAGACGAGTCTCCACCGTCTCTGACGCGTAATTAAATTTCAGATTTGGCAGTTAATTTCTCTTGATCAATCCGAGATAGAAGTTATGAAGTTGAAATTTCTCATTCGATTGAATTTAGTCGAACAACAAATAAATATTGACAAGCATTTCAAAAAATTAATAATTTTTTAAGAATTCTTCTTTAAATTTGTATATAACACACAAATTGTGTTACAATATATGATCGCATCGCTTATTAATTTCCCGTTTATCAATGACTAAGAATATAAGCGATATGCGTTACGCGATAATTTCTGTGTAACGCCTGTCTCCTGTGCTCCGAGAATTCCGATATAAACGACATTTAACGTCAAACGTCAAATCAAATTGGTATATATTATCCGTTATTTGCGAAGTACGGTAAGAAAATAACAAGTAAAATAAAACAGAAGTGAACGCTGGTTAAATCAATTCGAATATTATTATTACAGTTAACACTGTAATTTTGTGTTTTCATTAAATCGAAAGAAACGAATTTTTCAACTTTTTTACGAGAACTTCATAGAGACCACCGAAACGGAAACGGAAAGAAAATTGAAAGGGGATTCGGATCTTGCGAAATTCGCTTCTTTTCACACGCAGAGTTTGCGTGACATTTTTCATGGAACACTTGGTTGCGGTTGCTTGTTAAGTATTTTTCGGCTTTCGGAATATATAATGTATATTTTTTTTTTTTTTTTATAGAAAACTATGTACACTTAAAATGTTACTAAACTTAAAAGTCACGACGCGCTATCGCACACGTTATTATTTGAATAGATATTTGTTGAACATATTCAAATGCGCGGCAGTAACGCGTGCATAATGTTATCTTTAGTATTTATTAGAAACAATATTTTTCGACATGTCTTTTTTAAGGTTTTGTATTTATTTCACACAAATACTTTATCTTATGTATATCGTGTTATATGCGCGTGTATAAGCGGAAGAAATAAAATATAACATTAAAAAATTTTTCCATTTAGTTCTCGAACAAAAGTTTTTTTTTTTTTTTTTTTTTTTTTTTTTTTTTTAACTTAAAACAATTCAAGCAAATTGTGCTAGTTTCTCAAAAGATGTGATTCATACTAACATTGCGTCAAACGCCACAAACTTCTTGGAATTTCAACAACACTGTCATATAACTGCTCAATCTACTAGAACCACTAAAACTCAGCATAATGTTACGTTATTATTCGCGAAAATAATTGTGGGAAAAATCTGACACGGAGTGAAGTAGCCGAGTCTTGCTTAAATTATCTCATTGCTCAATCTTGCCGATCGTGCAATTAACCTCAGTCTGCAATCTCTCTTTCTTTCACGTGCTGCCATTTCTGGAAGTACGCACGTACATATTTCATACGCCGCATTCGTACCTATTTTTGAAATTGGCGAATGTGCGTTGCGTATTACTCTTTATTGCACCATGATGTATTCACGAAACGTTCCGCAGAACGTTCTCTTTCGCTAAATGCTAAAAGATACAAGTAACAGATAACGATAAAAAATCTCTTGTTTTCTTTATTTTGTACTCATCTGTTGTTAAAAGATACATATGAGATAATAAAGAAAGTAAAAATATCATATATTAAAAAGAGCAAAACGATATCGGACAATAAATTTTTTTTGCCTCTTTGTTATGCACACGTTGCTTGTTTTTAATTTGTTTCGCGAATTATTCTCTTTGTCTCTTAGAGAGATTTATGAAGGTTTCAATAGAAGCGTGACAAAAAACGATTTTTTTTATCTCATCTGAGTGATTAATCATCACTTTTAATACCGATAAAATAGGTCAAAGTGTAATTCGTTAGATAATACAGACATTGTTGCTGAATAATCGCGACGGCTCGAACAAACTCGAATAACTTAGTGACACGGTTTATAACAGCAATGTTTAGAACGCAAGTTTTCTCATATATATTGCAAACTCTAAAGAGTACAGAAAAATGTAAATATTTGTATACGTGCGCTGCAACTATTTTCTTGATGATAAAATTATGACATTTCACGTGTTCGTTCGAAACGTTTTGTTTGGCACGAAACTCCGTACTAAGCAAAATTATGCGATAAGCCGGGAAAAGGAAGATGCGGTTGAAAAGATACTTCGAAGAATTGGAACGGAGCGTTGACCTTGATGCTAGTGTGATAAACTTATCGTCTATCTAACATTCGTTGCGGTTGAACGAGAACCATCAAGTACACTGACCGGCACTGAATCGTTCCGTTAGAGGAAAAGAAAATTCTTCTTCTACGCGTCGGTTTGACTGTAACTGTTGGCGATCGACGTTGGTTGAAATAGAACAACGGACGCATAGAAGGGGAATCTTTTTCTCCTCGCGCCGGACGATTCAGTACCGGTCAGTGTATATCGTAAAGAAAGCTTACTTTCTCGCTTTATACGTTTGGCTCGTTTGATTTATGTTCAATTTAATTTATTAATTTTTACGAAGTCAGTGCTCTCTGTTGCACCTTTCTCTCGATCGTCAAAGTGTTTCCTTTTCCTTAAGTTCGTTTTTTTTTTTTTCAAATAATTCTTCAGAACGTCTCAAAAATCCGCGACTCAAGAAAACGCTAATCCACGCGCGTCATTATTATTATTATTATTTCGCCAAATTTGAACGAGCAACCGCATGTTGTTGAACAAATAAGAAAATAAACTCACATTATGAGCAGGGCACGAGCAAAGTGACTGACGTCAGTCAGTCGGCGCGATACGTGCGTGAGAAAAGCCGCGTGGAAGCTAGGCCGAGAGACGTAACGGGGGATTATATACCGTAGTCGTGTTCGATGGGAACGAGCAAGAGTCAGTCGCCAGCTGGTGGCCTGGTTGGGCGGTTGTGCGAGCCTCGTTTCCTCGCTCACGTGTGCGATCGGATCGTCAATAAGCGCGCGGCTTATTTGCCTCGTAAAAGAAGCAACGTGGACTGCGCTTGAGAAGATCCGACGGCTCCTAGTCTTGTACTTGTAGATGCACCGTTATCGTCACCGTCATCGTGATTCCGGCGATAGCGCGAGATGCGCGCAATTAAAAACCCGAGTATTTAATCGCGCACGAAGACACGAAGGAGAAGAGGATGTCGTCGGTGTTCTCGAAGCTGATTGACAGCGCATCCGCGCGCTACGGCGTGCGACAGGATACGCTGACGCGCGGCATCGCCGGTGTTGCCACCGCGCTCTATGTTTTCAAGCTTGCCTATCCGCACGTTATCACCCGTCTGAAACAGCTCCAGGAGATCTCGAAGAAAAACAGTGAGTCACGCTCCAAGCGTGACAAAAATAATGCCATTGTGCCGGGCCGTCTTCCCGACGGCGGCTTCGCCGGGAACAACGGCAGAAATCAACGGCAAAGATCGTCCGTCGGACTGGATCGCAATTTCCTGCGACAGCTGATCACCTTGCTGAGGATCATGGTGCCGGGATGGCGCAGCCGAGAAGCTGGTCTGCTCGCTTGCGCGACGCTGACTTTGTTAACGAGGACTTTCTTGTCCGTGTACGTGGCCGAGTTGGAGGGTCAGATTGTGAAGAGGATCGTGTTGCGCGACGTGCGCGGTTTCGGGCTGATGCTCGCGCGATGGTTCGCCATCGCGATGCCCGCCACCTTCGTCAACTCCGCTATCAGATACCTCGAGGGCCGGCTGGCGCTTAGCTTTAGGTACGCTCCTGAATTCGACGTCTTCCTTCGCGTGGAACACAAGTGCGAGATAACGCACGTAATTGAAGCGTGAAGTTCGGCTGCGCGAAAGCGGCACCTTGTATGCTCCGATTCCTATTTAAAAGCATATTCGACAATCGAAATATAGCAGACGCTTGCGAACGCGATTTGATTTTTTTTCGCAGAGCGCAGCGTATGTTTTTATGCTAAATTTTCTCTTTTTTGAAATGTGAGATTTTCACATGTTCGACTTGTATTATATCATTTTCATCTTTGAGTTTTAAAAGAAGAAAAAACAAAAAAGGACGAAGCTATGAGTCAAATTGGCACGTCTGCTTCACAAATATAATATTTATTTTTTTAGAATTCATCGTCATGTCACATACAGAAAAGCAAACGCGATAACCTTTTGACTCATCCAGACATTGTAGCTGCTCTTCGAGCACAACAAGATTAAGCAGTAATACAATGAACGATTGAAACTTACGTTATTAATTTACGTAATTAACAATTAAATTAATTAAATTTCTATTATTGCAGACAGAATATCGCGTATTAACCGATAAGTGCTGACATCTGTGTCCAGGTTTAAATTAGAATTTATCTTCTTATCGTAATTGAGAGAACCTATTGATACTGATCTTCTCGCTCAGGGTCCGCGAACATCTAAATCCGTCACTAATGATGCAACAGTATAATGGCGTAAGGCGTATATTCTTGTACCTGTTGCGTCGAGAATTGAACTCGTCGTAATAACAGTAAAGCGCTTTAAATCCCGCTACATGCATTTTAAATAACATATATTTAAATCACGTTCACACGCTTATCCTCGATAAGATCGCGATTTGAATTTATCACGATATTATAAATGTGCTTAGTATTTTTCTTCCAATGTACGGACAAAAAACAGCGATTTCCCTCTAGACATAACGTCTATTAGACGTCCAATGTCCGTACTTTCATATGACATCTAATGAAACGTTTGTCAGAAGTATGAGAATGCTGTGTCATGTGCGGATTGCTTCATAAAATGAATCTCATGATAATTTTCAACGATATGATTTATATAACACGACTTAATTCATTTCTAATTGAAAACGTACGGAGTGATTTGTTTCGTAAGACAAAGTTTATCAAAAAAATTCAATGACATAAATTTACATATATTTTACATTGTATATTACATGTACAAATGCCAATGAACAGAATATTTGTGATCGCAGCGAGTTCTCCCGAGTAAGAAATATTGCTCATTAAAAAATATATATGCAAATTGTATCTCTTGCTCTATCAATGACGTTTTACTTTCGTAAATGAAATAACAGACCTTCCTCCGAAATGATTTATGTTATTGATACGTAGAAAATTGCGTGAATATTTTTTAACAAGCAGAGCAGATGCTTTTTTTGTAGCAAATATGTGCAAAAAATCAAATTTAGGCCATGCAATGTTCAAGATCAACCCGACTTTTTCTTTACGCGCGGCAAATAATGACTCTTTGCAACGCAAATATAATCTTTACTATTCATAAAACAAATTGTATGCAACGGTTACTCATTCGTTAAATATGGATAAACAGAAATCGAAACTACCTGTGTAGCATTCGCTCGGAAACAACTATGTCTCATTTCGGCAAGGTTTTAACGAGTTTCTTCGACTCGTTCTTTCTCGCGTTGTAAAATATCCTCTTCATCTGCATTTAGTAAGAATAAAACGACAAGTCGACGTTTCAAAGTATTCGTAGCGCGGAATGTACGGTCTATATTATAACAACGTGTCTTTCAAAAACGACTAAAAGACGATTTGGTCAAACATCCTATTATTTTTGAAGATGTTCTTTAAGATGTTTTTTGACTTTTCTGTGTTGTCCATGATAGTCCCATCTTTATATTTCACATCATTGTCTTAAAATGCGGTCCGTTTTATTGGCTACGTCCATAAAAGTCAAGTTAAGACGAAGATTCTGGATATAAGATCGACCAATGTTAAGATCATCGCTTAATTTTCGCGATCTCATTGTAATTGTCTCTTAATTGTCGTGCAGAGAACGTCTGGTGAAGCACGCCTACAAGATGTACCTGAGTCAGCAGACTTATTATAGAATATCAGCATTAGACACGAGGCTCGGTGGTCTTGAGCAAAGACTGACAGATGACTTGTCAGAACTAGCCGGTTCCGTAGCGCACTTGTATTCTAGTTTAACTAAACCTCTGCTGGATTGCGCTTTAATCGGCCTCGCGCTCATTTCGTTCTCGTATAAAATGGGCGCGAGAACAATACCAGGTAATAATATATAACATATATATTTACATTATATATGTTATACATATATTTATATGTTATATATATATATATATATATATATGTATATATATAAAATAGTGATTTAATGATAACGAAAATTTACATATGAGAAAAAAATTAATATATTATTTACGCAGGACCACTGTTAACAGCAGCGGTAATCGCTGTAACCGGACAAGTTCTGCGTTTTGCTTCACCGAAATTCGGCCACTTAGTTGCCGAGGAAGCGGCACGGCGCGGCAAGCTGAGGGAAGCTCACGCTCGTATCAGCGCTCACGCCGAAGAAATTGCATTCTACGGCGGACACGATACCGAACATCGTTACCTGAAGTCCTCCTACAAGTCTCTGGAGACGCATCTGCAACGCATCCTCACTGTTAAACTGTGGTACGTGATGCTGGAGCAATTTCTGATGAAGTACGTGTGGTCCGGAACCGGACTTCTCGTCATCGCCATGCCGGTGCTCTACAACGCCGCTGCAACGTCCGAAAAAAAGACGATTAATATGGATAACGACGGTGAGTGCAGTTTTGTCTCATTATTAAAGAAATTGTAACATTATATTATATATTATTTATTTATTTATTTTTTTTATTCACTAATTAGACGGCGTGAGCGAACGAACGAGATATCTGACCACTTCGAAAAATCTCCTGAGTTCCGGAGCGGACGCCGTTGAACGACTGATGTCTTCTTACAAAGTGCGCACAACTTTCATTACTTCTACACTGTTTGCTGAATTTACACTATTTCAGAAATTCTTTTTTTAACAATTATTTTTATTGAAACAGGAATTGGTCGCGCTGGCGGGATACGCGGCACGCGTCAACGAAATGTTTGACGTATTTAAGGACGCTGCGCTCTGCAAATACAAAAGAAACGTCGTCAACAACTCGTCGAAGTCTCTCTTGAACGGCAACGCTCAACAAGCGATAGAGAAAATAATTGAATTTAACAATGGCACTCCGGTAATAAAAGGTAAAAATACATAAAGAGATTTAAGTACGAATTTTTTGCTTTATTATCTCTCCACGCAATATAAAATTATTATTATTGTGTAATCTTTATAGGAATTGTTCGCGAAAGCACGGACGGCAGTATAAGTCTAATTAACGTGCCGATAGTCACGCCCAATTGCGAAATTATCGTGCCGAGTTTAACGGTCCACGTAAGTAGCGCAGCTTAACGAAATTTACGCAATTATCTATTCGCTGCTTGAAATCGCGCAAGGAAGATATTTAATATATTTATAATTTTTTCTTAAATTTAGATAAAACCAGGCGATCACATTCTAATTACGGGACCCAATGGTTGCGGCAAGAGCTCTCTCTTTCGCATCATCTCCGGTCTCTGGCCCGTTTACGACGGCACCCTTATCAGACCGGCCGAGAGAGAACACGGCAGACCCACCCTGTTTTACATCCCGCAGAAACCTTACATGAGTGTGGGATGTCTCCGGGACCAAATCATCTATCCGGCGCATTCCAGGTCCGTATTACAAGCAATCAATCACAAAAATGAACAAGTTATTAAAATAAAATAAATTGCAATAAAAATCAAGCGTGTGAAATATTTTTTATGCTAAAATACCTTAAAAATTAAAAAAGTATAAAAAGAGTATTAAGAAAAGTATTTAAAAAAATATTTTTTCTTTTAAAAATTAAAATATTTTTATGTACTTTTTAACATTACGTCGTTGCAGTACAGAGAACTGTTCGGACGGGGACCTGTTGCGGTTGCTGGACGACGTGGATCTGCGAAGTCTCGTGGAGAGAGAACCTGAAGGTTTCGACGCCCTCGGCGACTGGAACTCCACTTTGTCGGGTGGCGAGAAACAACGGCTCGCGATGACGAGACTCTTCTATCACGCTCCGCAGTACGCTCTGTTGGACGAGTGCACGAGCGCCGTCAGTCTCGAGGCTGAGGGGATAATATACGAAACCGCGAAGAAGAAGGGAATTACTCTGCTGACCATCACTCATCGAGTGGCGTCGCTCGCCAAGTATCACAAGCTACTGCTGAAATTCGACGGCGAGGGCGGATGGACCTTCGGGCCGCTCGATAAGGACGGATTGTCGGTGACGTTGAACGGCGAAGTAAAGAAGACGCAACTGGAAGAAGCAAAGACCAGTCACTATAAAATGCTGCACGTGCGTTGAATGCTTCATATGTTGCGTGTTTACTTTTACTTTTTTAACTTCGATCTATATTCAGTTTTTACCTTTTCTTTTTCAGGAACTGCGTGATATCCATCCTGAAAACACCTACGTCGGGATCAGTTGAAAAAATTATAATCTATAGAATTATATTTTCTACACGTAAACACATCTATTCAATATCATATCTATTTCGTATGTGTGAAGTAAATAGCAATCTGTAGTTTCTATCGTATATATAAAATATGAAATGGATATGAGATTCTCGGGCAAACAAGAATTACGGTGATATACATGAAAAAGTGTACATATATATATTTTTAGGATTGCAAGAGCTGTACAAAGTCATTTTTTTATATTTTTGTCCCTTTTTTTAATGAGTAAAGACGACACACACGTCACATTTATATGCCTTAAAAAAAACATATCTCTCAAGAAAAGACTCAAGCGCCAGAACTGACCAATCGTGGATTTGGAGAATCAAAGATTTGTCAAATTGTCGTGACGCGTTTGCGTGCGATCCAGCAAAGCATCGCGTGCCGTAAACTTTATATTGACTGTTTCTGTAAGTTGATTTTCTATTTATAAACGTGCTTTAGATATGAACGTGAGAAAGAGAGAGATTTTAGTATCCTACTATAAAAAAAATTTACATAAAATGCATGCGAACGTGTGAGTGCGGAATAACTATTTTTTGAAGAAAAATTGTTAGAAATCTATTTTGAAAAACTCATCGAATATATACATATATACTCATCGAAAAAAATTCATCGAATATATACATCTGTTATATAATATTGGCAAAATATCGTGTTAATATGCCAATATCGTCTTACAAGCGATTTACTATTGATTGTGATCAAGTGTTTTCCTGAAAGAATTAACTTGTTAAGAGAACTCTTTTATTAAAAATAAAATTACGTGAACGTTGCAAAATATAGTGTAAATTTATTTCCCCCTCTTCTCCTCTAACGTGTGTGTGTATGTGTGTGTGTGTGGGTAAATATAAATTATAAAATAATTACACAAATAAACTCTTTCGATCATTTAAAACTCTACATCCTTTTTATCCTAAAGAATAAAATAAAAAGTAAAATAAATTAAAAAGAGATACTCGAATTTTCTTTAAAAAAAACCTTTCGAATTAAACAAATTCAACAATTAGAACTTGAGTTCAAGATTTTCCGGAAAATAATTCTTAAGAAAACAAACTTAATAAAAAAAATTCTCTTTCTTCGTTCGAACTTTCGGAAAAAATTTCCATCAACATCGTCATTGCAGCTGCAGCGGCGACGGCGGCGAACGGCGGTTCGCGTATTAATTGCGCTTGTTCCGGGGAAAAATTCAATTACGCGTGTTTCTTTGTTTTGAAGGCGGCTGCAGGGTGGCAAAACGTTAGCAAGGATGGGTGACGAGAATAGTGGCTAGGGATGGCAGCGGTAGGGGTGGGAAGACTTGCAATTCCCGATGAGCTTACCTCCGGGAAACCTTGCAAACGCCAAACGTCGATACGCCGACTCTCTCGAACCGGCAGCAGCCATCTTGGGGATTGTTGTGTATTTCTCCATCTCTCTTCGTTCTCTCTCTCTCTCTCTCTCTCTCTGTCTTTCTCTTTTGTAAACTAACGTGCTTTAAAATATCGTTGGTCTGACATCAAGCAGAATCGCGATAAATTGTGAAAAATGATTAATCAACATTCGCTTTGATAAACGAAAAAAAACTTGAATCTAGAAATCTATTAATACACATCTTATTTTAAATGATCTAAAAATCACACATTTTAGAGAAATATATATATTGTGTTAAATATTACTAAATGCTACTATAAACAAATCTTAAATTATTTTATTTTATATATTTCAAAGTCGTTCACACAACGCGCAATCTATGTATAAAAAAAGTATATATTTCCAATATCTCTCGTATATCTTCTTACTCTAATAAGCTCCCAGATCAAACAAACCGTAGATAAAAGATTAACTGAGACACCCCGTATTCTTTACATGTAAGTCGCGGCGTTACGCTGCGGTCATTCACAATTGAATGATTAAACCGCATCGGGAGATGACAGGAACCGGCGGTAATAGTTGAGGATTAAAGATCTTTCACCTCTGATGAGATAGCGGGCTATCTTCTGTCAAACCTAGTGATTGCGGATTATCTCCCGGCATGATTTTGAGATAAACGTTTCGATCACAGTTATTTAATTAAATTCGCGGTGTGCACAAGAGCCAGAAATATCCGGCTCTCGTTCGCTCTCGCGGCCAATCCGCGATAGATACTCAATTAAACATTGAACAAGCGTGTACTTTGTGCAAATACGTTTCCAAGCTTTTTGGAGTAGCTAGATTATTGTTGCGAATCAATAATATTGTTAACAAAAATAACACCTAAATTAAAATATTAGTGTATTAACGAATATCCTCATAAAAAGCTCTCTTTTATCGAACTAATAAAAAAATAAGGATCTTAAGAATCAAATGCTGCGAAATGTGTATATTTTTTAATGTACATAATAATAATTCGAAAATTCAACTTGAAAATTCATATCGAATGCTCAATTTGCATCTTGTACACATAAAAATAATTAACTCCTTTTATTCTACCTCCCCGGTAAAGGTTATTTAAAAAACCTATTACGAAAGTCATTTTAGGAGATATTTAACTTTTAAATTCTTATTTTTTAGTTTGTTAATATATTAGCTTACTAATGTGTACAGCGGATTTTTCAAACGTGCGCGCGAAGTCTCCGGTTCTCTTCCGAGTCCGCTTTTTATTTATGATCTTCAAAATTTCTTTTATCGCTTCTCGAATATCTCTCAATGAGATAGGATTGTGGTTTTGTTAAATACTCAGATGATGATCTTCGCTCGTGGTATGACCATGTACGAGCCGCGTGCGGCCGGCTGGCACGCGCCTTGTGTAATTCAATCGGCTATTCGAACGAACTGTCTATGGCGGGATCGGGAAAGGTGGACGATGAACATACACACATCCTAATCCCGAAGGAAACGGTTACAACCGCGTGTGTAATAATCCTCACGGAGTCCCAACTTATTTTCTTAGCCGGCTCTTCGGCGGCAGATGCTCAATTAAAGTCTCTTCTTTTCATCGTTGCCGAAAACGTCTCTCCCAAAGCTCGTGTTACCGCTTTGATGAAAAACGAAAATCAAAAAAGTGTAAAATTTTGTCTACAGTAATTTTGGCGCAATTAAATTTTTTTACACCCTTAAGATTGTTAATACATTGTGCGTCTACATGTTTGTATGACTTAAAGTAAACAACGCGAGATGGATTTTTGTTCCACACGGAACTCTAAAGTTATACATTACCGTATGCAAATACGCACGTGGTCCTCACGCGTGGTAAGAACGATAAAGAATTTGGGGCGCGATTGAACACGTGTTTGCACGATCTGCAATAATGCTTAATCGCTTTTTTGATGTCGGCCGTGAGCAAACACAGGTGCGCGACGAAACAATCTCGTTATCGTACCTGTCGCTACTTCTGTACCAGTATTCTACGGATTCGCGAATCAAGAGTGAAAAGAAGCGAAAAAAAGGGGAAGAGGGATGAGTCAATAATCGTCGAAACGGGGAAGTGAGAAGAGAAACCGCGAACTTCTCGTCGTGAAAATAAAATTTTCACGTGCATTGCATACACGTAAATAAACTTCGCATTAAATCGAGAAAATTTTATCAGCTTTATCAACGCGATCGGCAAAAATTAAACCGGAACGCTACGCAGTCGATCAAAATGGTACATTCTGGAGAAAAAGGGGAAGCGATTTTCTACGAGGCCCTGTGTAAATACCGCAGGCCCAATCGGCTGGAAATGTAAGCCAATACTCAGGTTGTATACATGATGTGTCATGAGATCTATCTACGCGATTCTTTCGCTCACGCTTCATCCTTTTCTTCGTCTTCTTGTTGTTATATCTTGCAACCTAATATGAAGTTTAGTAATTTGTAATTAATTAACAAACAAGATTCCAAGAAGAAATGCAAATTAAAACATGACTTATAAGTCATAATTTAAAATGGTAGTTGTTCAAATTTCATTACCTTTTGACATTTCAATTTTTATTCTTGACTATGTTAATTTTGTATTTTGGCTTCTTAGAATTGACAATTATCTTAATTTTATCCATTATTTTTTAACTTAATTTTGTCTCTTTGACATAATTTTGTTTATAATAAATAATTTGTCTTCTATATATATATATATATATATATATGAATTTCCAAAGAGTTTTTAATATAATAATGACACTCATTGTTTGTTGACTCTTTTTAACTGTTGACACGGACGGTTACAATATTGAATTTTATACTATTAAATTTATATTTTATATTTATATTTTATATTTATTAAGATGTATGAGACTCTTATCCCCGACTATCTTATCCCATTTTTATACACAATATAATTATTGCTTTTTAAAAAACTATGAACAAACCGTAGTTTTTATTTATTTATATAGATTAGGTGATAATCACTAAATAATCGAAGCGTCACCAGAATTAGGTTTTAACTGGGATGGTTTTTTAATTTATTATTATTTGCTATCAAGAGTGGATAGCTTATAAGATTTATTTTAATTAGTAAATTGTGCAAAATTTATTTTACATATAATTCAAAGCCTTAAATGTCTTGGTCAAACAAATAGCAAAATAAATATTTACAAGACGCACAATACAAGCATTATATAGCAGCATGTTTTCTTTTAAAATATATACGTATCTTAAATGTCAGAATTGATTATCCATGATGAACGCACATCCGACTATCAGATATCTAATGTAATCGCGAGCACCGAATGACGGGGGTACAAAACACCTGACTGCGTACTTCCGATATATATGCGGACACAGGAAGAGGAAGTCGACCGCACAAGAGCACAGCGCACTAGCACCACCGCTCTGTGTGTCATCGTGTCGGCGAGAGGGTGTCGGTGACAAGCAAGGATCGTATTTTCGGTGCGTTTTTTTAAATTGATTGTCTAGACACACACACTCATACACACACACATCCTATTTATTTAGTCACAGATATAACGGATATAAAATTTATAATTAAAATATTTCTTAAGTATTAAATCTAAATCGTGAGACCAAGTTATACAATAGAATCAACGAATCCTTTAAGAAAGGGATGCGTAGACTTTCGCACGTCGAGCAGGATGCGTATTTTCACGACCGGGCTCATCGTTGACTGGTCAATAATCTACGAAAAGGAAGGCATTACAAGCCGATGATCCCGTAAAGATATCGGCAAGCAGGACCACCGTGATCGACGCGCGTGTAATGGTATCTCAAGAAAATATAATACCCTCCCCCTTTTTCTCGAGCCAGGTAGGATATATCATCGGTGTAGCCGAAGCACGAGGAAGATCGCCGATCGCCCATGATCGCTGAATGAGCGATTAGTATCCCGTGTCATCGGCGTCAATATCGTGCAACGCGTGTTCGTAGACATTCAGTGGCGACGGACAGATTAAAAAAAAAAAAAAAAACAACAACATACTGCAGTTAAAACTATGGTTTGTTGAAATGCTAAAGAAATGAGTTTTACATTAATTCTGTTACTAAGACGTTGTCGCGAACAAGTTTAATTAAGTTTCCTTTTCCAAAAAAAAAAAGGAAAAACTTTTGTCATTTGTTTAATAATATAGTGTCATATTTTTTACACACATATGCGTATGTTTATTTGTGGCTTAAAATAGAAAACTTAATTTCTGATCGAGAATTGAAATTTTCTGGCACGCGATAAAAAAAAATCACATTATATACTTTGTCTTCGCACGTCACACATGCAAACACAGACACTTTTACGCAAGTAGGGGTACATAAGACCCGAGAACGATATGTGGTACACCAGTTGGTGGAAGAAAAAGTGGCGAAGAAGAGAAAGGGCAACGAAAACCGAGACAGAGAGAGGGAGAAAAAAGGGAAGAGAGCGGTGGAGTAGGGTTCGTCGAATGATACGTACATAGTCAGTGAGCCGCTTCAAGGGGTGAGAGAGTGGGTGGTAGATAGGTGGTACATCGCTAGTTAGCCAAGAGACATTGACATGCCATCCCGCCAGCATGGCAGTTAGTGTCTTTGGAAGTCGCATGCCGTCGCCTTCAAGTTTTCACCGCTCGAAGTGTTCGCTCTGGAAAACCGATTCGAAATTGGGGATGTTGAATTGTTATTGCGTCGACGGAGTAATTCGTTAAAACAAATTTGACTCGCTGGAAGATGATTAGTTGACGAATAAGCGCGACAAAGTGTACGTGAAGTGGTTTGATATTATTAAAATGTACAAAAAATGAGATATTGCAACATGATTAAATTACGACTCAATGTCAGATTTTTAAAGCACGATTATAATATAAAAACATTATGAAATACGACAATAAAACATAGTGAAAAGTTACTACTCCTGCGGAAAGAGAAACGTTTTCCTCGCTACGAGTGTTGCACGTTCAAGAAAGCAGAAAAAAATTATAAAATTATAAAACAAATTTAAAAATAAAAATAAAAATTGTTGAAATTGTGTTTCTGTGTAAAAAAGCTATACGAAGAAAATTTTAATGAAGTTAGAAATAATAGAAGTGAACGTGAAAGTGAAAAGTTTAGATGCGAAGAATGTGACTGTCACACAAATGAAAAGTGAAAATTTTGCTTTGCACTTTTGAATGAAGCAAAAACTTGTAATTTTACTAAAAAGAGTGTGTATTAAATGTCAGATGTTGTTACACCGCGTGTTGCGTCGTTGTGCCTAATTACTTATCAAGTGATATGTCTCGTCATTGAGCTGGAAAAAACGAGATTCTGCAAGTAAACACGAAACTGTGAGTTTTTCCCTGAAAAAGAAAAAGTCGAGATTACGATATTAGCGACAGAGGTTCGAAGGAAAATAAGAATGAAGACCTTTCTCGCGGAGTACGTACTAGATGCGAAGATCATATGTAAGGAAGATGGAGACATCGCGGCTCTGTGAATGGGAATATCCGCCGACAGGTTTTCTGCAGAAGCCTCTAGCAGGGACCGGCAGGTCTTCCAAGCCATAAAGGTTCGTCTTTACGCGTGGCGAGCCGTATGCACGTGTATTTTCCTTCTTCATTCAGTCATTCATAAAAAGTCATTCATCGATTCATCTCATATTTTGATTTTCGCGATTGCGAAAAAATTTCCGATCAACAAGAACGCGCGATCGTCACGTAAAAAAACTTGCATACTGTACAGAAACCACATCGATGGTTGCGAGAATGTACTTTATGCATGATGAAAACAAAAAAAGCATTCAAAACGTTCACAATGTTTATTTCCGGCAATGTTTGATGCCCTATGAAACGTTCTTCGGATTTTATTTTCAGCTTTATCTAACGTTTCAATCCTATTTCTTTTGACAATTACAATTTTTGTTCAATCACTAATTCGGACCGAGAGTAAAAATCAATATTCGACAATAAAAAAAAGTTGACATCTCAAATTTGATTTGAAAAGTCCCTCTCACTGTTCCTAAAAATGCGTTATCTCAAACGGTCTTCGATTGTCGAGTACTTTTATCTCGTAGCACGCTTGATCAATTCGATAAGCGTAATATATATTTTGAGAAAATAAATCTATATTTCTTCACCACTCATTCACTTCCACTGGTTTATGTTGTGCGTACCGTAAAAAACAGCATCGATGGCGAACGACGGCTCGCGGTGAAGCTGCGCACCGTTACCAGGACGACCGGAGAGGGCTGGATCAGCGCGTCTCCACAAAGAGAGAGAGAAAGAGAAAGAGAGAGCGAGAGCAAGGCGGCAAGGATCGCGAAGGAGGGGTAGGTGGATGCAGGGGTGTGCATCTGGGGGATAGGTGGCTGTCGGAAATTTCGCAGAGATGGAGTTCCTGCAGAATCATCACGCGATCAACACCTCTGAGTCGCCGTACACCCTCGGCACAGGTGAGACTCGAGTTTTTCCGCTCCGATTTTCAACCTCTTTCCCCTCTCCCTCCCCTGCCGAAGACGACGCGCAAAAAATCACGCGGGTGACACAGTGAAACTCCCGCCGCTTCGACGTAATTGTTATCCTGGCGCAATGTCCAATCGACGATTCTTTCTAATGGTTCTAAAGTTGTGAGGAAAAGTGTCGTGATTTTTTTTGTTTTTTTACAAGATACTTTGTCAGATACTTTGTGTCAGTTTATAAAATTTTAGAAATAAAAAAAAATGAACATTGCACAAAATAAGCGCTTTAACGAATATTAAACAATAACATTATAAGTGGTATTTAGTTTTTTAGTCATTAAGTGTTGCAAATATTTTTCAAATAGTATTTTCAATTATATTATATTATAATGACTTTTATCTTCAAATTTATATTTAACGGTTTTTATCGCGTTTTAATAAAACTCACCGAGTCGAGATTGTGGCTTGAATTGTTTAGGTAGCGTGGGTAGCATCGAGGCGACTATTTCGTCGAGCCTTTGCCCAGGATCGTTGGGCGTGCTCTCGGCCGACGACGCTCTATCAACCGACAATCAGAACGAAGAAGCGGCAGCTCTCGGCGCTGCTCTGCAAGGTACGCTGCGCCTACAGGATCTGCAGAGCTCGCCGGATGACATCGGCACGGAGCAGGGCCAACAGTTTCCGACTTCCGGCCAAGCAGTGAACGAATTCGGGGCCAGCTTCTGGGTCGACGATATGGCGGGCTTTCCTCTGCCTCCGTTGGATCTGGACCCGCTGCCTCCCGGATTATTCAGTCCTTGTTCAGGAACGTACAAGTGAGTTGATTCTCTTTTCCTCCTCTTTCTTCTTTTTTCTGGTATTTTTTCTGCTTTCTTTTCTCTTCTTTTTCCTTCGTCATTAATTTCCCGACAATTTTTCGATAGAATCCGTAAAATTCAAGGTTTCTTCTAGCTGGGGTTGCTCGCGCAGCGAATGCGTGCCCCGAACGAGCAACGGTGCGAACGGCGAAGGCGTCGCTGACGTTCTGTTGTCCCTGAAACACGCGGTGGTGCATCCCGGAAGTCCCACTGCCGGTTATTACTCCACTGGCGCCGGTTCCGCAGCCGCTCATCACTACTCGCAAGACTATGTACAGAATCTGACACCGGCGGTTCCCGGTCCGGGTCACTATGGTTCCGCGTCCGCCGCCATGTCCGTCAACGTGTCAATGAACATGACCATGAACATGAACATGCATTCTGGGTAAAGAATATATGCGAATGTCGATTCTCTTCATGTCTTCTTTCATATTTTCTTTTATTTATTTTTTTTTTTGTAGTAAAAGTTTATAAAATCTCATAAGTCTGTATATTTATCGATCTGGTTTTAATCATTCGCTCTGTTTTTTACTCTCTTTCCCATCAACCATTATTTTGTAAAAATTCCACTTGCTTGAGTTTTTATTCACGTCGCTTTGAAGATTACATCATCCCTTATCACTTCGATAAAAACATTCATCCTCCGACCGACAGTCGCCATCTTACTTTTTACATCCCTCTCACAAAGTGCACCTATATTCGATCCTACATCTGATCCCGCTATACGTATGAATTTTTATTTCTGTGTGCATGTGTATCTCCAGATACGAGCAGAGCTATTCGTCGACGTGGGGCGTGGAACCCCTTCTAAGTCCCGCCCCTCAGTATGGCAATCCGGTCGAGGCGACGGCGCAGACGACCACAAGAGTGAATCAAGGCGCGCCGGCCAATAGCGGTCTGATCGGCCATCCCCATTCTCACCCTCAGCCGCATCATGGTAGTGGCCGATTGCAACTCGGGGGTGAACACGCGATTTGCGTGGGTACAGGACCGAGTACCGCGGGCGGCGTCATCTCCGAGGACAATGGCAGACCCAATTTGTGCAGAATATGCGGGAAATCGTATGCCAGGCCTAGCACCCTCAAAACTCACCTGCGCACTCATTCCGGAGAAAAACCGTTCAGGTCAGTTTTCGATTGATGTTTGCGCTAAACACAGAATTAAAATTTAAAAAATTTTTTAAGGCACAATTTTTGTTTAGAATTTTAACATGGAACTTTTAGTATATTTTTATTACAATAAAATTTTTACTTTGAAGATGTCACGCATGCTCGAAAGCGTTCAGCCAAGCGGCAAATCTGACCGCCCACGCAAGAACGCACTCCGGCGAAAAACCGTTCCGATGTCCGGTGTGTGACAGAAGATTTTCGCAAAGTAGCTCGGTCACCACGCATATGAGAACGCACTCGGGCGAACGACCCTATAGGTACGTAGAGGTTGAATTCACTCTCAGAGCTGATGAGGCAGTTTCGTTTGCTTCAAATAATGTAATAACACATCGTAGCACAAAGCAAAACTAATTTTACTTGAATTAATTGTTACAACATCAAGCGTTAATCCCTCATTTGTTTTCAGGTGTCGATGCTGTAAAAAGGCGTTCTCCGACAGCTCGACGCTTACCAAACACTTGCGAATTCATTCTGGCGAGAAACCGTACCAGTGTAAGCTGTGTCTGCTTAGATTTAGTCAAAGCGGTAATCTCAATAGGCATATGAGAGTCCACGGTGGTTCCATGACGTGACACAGTCCTGTATCAGCGCAGTCCACGATGATGATCAACGACGCCAGCGTGGCGCATCAGCTGCCCAGATGCTGTCGCATACCTGTGATCCGATTGAGAACAAACTCTCCGGAAAAATAAAAAAAAACACAAAGAAAAAAACAATATATATACTGAAAAGCAGTATAATTAATCTACCAAAGTAACCGCAAATTCAAATTAACTATTTCGAAATAATTTTGTTTCGATATATCGGTATTTAATTTGTTAATTTACTTATTACGTTTCTCGATATATTTAATTTATTATTAATGTAACTATAATAATGAGAAGAGTTAAAAGAGAAATTTGTTGTGAATAAAAATATCATCATTGAAATCTGGACTTTGGTGAGAATAAATTTATATATTATAAAATTTTGTTGTAAAATTGTATAACATAAGAGAACTGTGTGATACCTTGATTTCTTTTTAACGTTAATTCTTTGTTTCTTGTTCTTTTTAACTTGATAGAAAATCCAAGTTTTATGATGGTATATTTTAAAATTTTAAATGAACGATGTTAGATTTTGAACAGATTTTTTTCATTCAAACATTTTGAGTTTCTATTTCTCCAATCCCACTCCTAATCTCCATAATAATAGACTCGAGTGCATGCATATAAATGTTATTTTATGTGTACGTTGAAACAACTTGAAGGGACGCGGGAGGGAGGGAAACTGAAGTAATTAAACTAAATGAACTCGAATGCGTAGCAATTTTACACTGCTAGCAAGTAAAATTCCGTCGATATTATTGTACAAATATTGTATTTATTATAATTATTAATTATAATAATAATAATGTTACTCGATTTTATCGTGACACCTTCTCTCAGTTATTTATTCTATCGTTTATCGAGTGTCAGTGGCTTTTCTTCTTTTTTTTGCGTTGTGGTTCGCTTCTCTTTTTTTTTTTTTATTTTTTTATTTTTGTTTGCAAATATTCGCAGTAAACGAAGAGAAGTAGTTTTGGTGCAGTTGATTCTTTTTCTCACAATTGAAAACCAGAAGATACAAAATAAAATAAAAGAAAAAAATGAATACAAGAATATCAATTGTTCTATCTATACAAGTATATTCGCACAAAAAAAGAACTCCTTAATTAAAAATTAATTATGAATTAAAAGCACAATCTTTCTTTCTCTCTCTCTCTCTCTCTCACACACTCACTTCCTCTTACACTCTTTCACTCTTTTACTCGCTTATTTATAATTCCACAGTATCGTATTCTTTATCTTTCTTAGGGAAAAAGAAATATCTCGAATAATAATTGTCTCTTATACGCATCAATTCACAATTACTTCTTCGCAATTAAAACTATATATAAATGAGAACAACTTCTCTTTCCGTAGTTTTTTTTTTTTTTTCAAATAAGGTAGCTTTACTCTCTCACTCTTTCGCTTTTCTTCGCTCACACTCATTCTCTTTTTCTCTCTCTCATTCAACTCTATATATATTTTATTTATATTTATATATATATTTATATATATATATATATAATGTGACGTATTTATAAGTAATAATATTTTTGCAAAAAAGAAATATATTCATAATGGTTTTCCTACGTTATGTCGATACGATTACGCCAAGACGAGCCGATTCTTCTTTCTTCTCTCTTTTTCTCTCAATCTTTTTCTCCCTCTGTGTTTTCTGTTTCTTAGGAAATAATAATAAGCTTCTACAATATTGGAAAAAGAGAGATCAACTCGTCATGTAGTAGACGTATTTTTTATGAATGTAGCATATTCTATTTAAAAATGTGTGTGTATGTTCTGTCACGCGCTTCATATACGTGTTTATGAAAGTGTTTGCATGATGTTTCTTCTCTCTCTCTCTCTCTCTCTCTCTCTCTCGCTTTGTCTCACACATACACACACACATACACACGTCATTCTTTTTTTTCTCATTTTTACTTTTTTTATATCATGTTACCTCGTCTTCTTTCTCTAATTTCGAGTTTGTTTCTAAAATCGAAATTGAAATGACTGTTTTTTTTGCATTTGTATTGAAAATGGCAAATGTAAAAACTCGATTGTAAAATTATCAGAAATATCTATTCTCACAACTTTCCGCGCAAATACCAAATTCTATCTATCTTCTCTTTTTCTATACATTTTTATATTAATTAATCTTGCTAAAAAGATTACTGCAGAGATTTGTACATATACGTGTAAAGAATAAAAAAAAATCTTTTAAGAATTAAAAAACTTGCTTTTTAAGCGTGTGAAAGAAAGTTTTAAAATTTGTTATGTCAAGGATTTGTTATACAACAATCACCTTCGTAACTTTTAAATTACATAAAGTATATTTTTATATATTTATCTTCACATATTTTGAACATAAGAAACTTAATATATAATGTAGTTTTATTTTGTATTTATTATTCAACTATTCAAATCTAATAAGTGTTTCTATTAATTTGTCAACTGACAAATCAATAATTGTAATAATTATCCATCATAATAAAACATATCAGAAAATGGATCAATCAAAAATATATATAAATATACTAAGAAATTGTATATAGATATGTGTTTCCATAAAATAGCTTTCTCATCTCTCCGTATATATTCTTTTTATTTTAGTTTTTTTTTTATTTCCATCACATTATAATTCTCATTACTTTTTTTGCAGAAAATTGTTTATATTTTTTGACAATTTATCTTTGTTGTAATTATATCCAAATCTTTTTATCATCGCAATTTTCTTGTACCTAATGAAATAATTGTGCTACAATTGTCAATTAAGAAAACTCCTTTGTTACTTCCTTTCTCATCCTGACACTCATTCGCTCATATTCGCTCTCTCCACCCCCTCCCTACACACATCTTTGTATTTGTTTTTTTCACTTTTTTTATAACTTTATGTCAATCTAACTTCGAATTAATCAAACTCGCTCATCAAGAAAAAAAAACAACTGCTATATACGTAATCAAGAGATACAAAACATTTATCGTATGGTAATACTCTATGAGAAAGATTGTTAATTATTAGTAATTAATTAATGACACACAGATTTCGATGAAGATGCTGCATTATTGGGAGACATGCTTTCTGAAAGAGTTATTAGAAAATATATAATAGTTACTTGTGAAATGGAAGTTAATAAGAATTGTTTTATTCTGTATGTACGTTTATTACGCGCATAGATGGCGAGCTTAATAAGTTACTTGTGACATTTAGATTCTATGACAATATATAAGGCAGTAATATCAAGACAAAATAAGATAGCAAAATAATACAAAATTAAATCAATTTTGTACTTTTTTTTGTTATGTTAGATTTTATGGTTTGTCTTGCCAACAAAGAAATTTTTTTCTTATTATACTTAATATTTTCTCGCTTTATGTTATTATAGCAGATTCAAGTAATTTTGTAATAATACTCCGATTGTCACCTTTATTTATGCAGCATTTTCACGTAATTTAAATTGAAATATATGTTACAAGAGCAATTACATTTGTCCACCTCAAAAAAGACACTCATATATACACACATACACACACGCAAAATTTAGCTTCGAAAAATTACAGTATTTATTAACGAGAGAAAGTTTTTCGAAAATTGTTAAATTGTTCGATATTTTGTAAAAACGAAAATCGTTAATTATGTGTAAATATTTCGATTATTATATTTCTTAAAAGAATGAAAGTAATATATATATATATAAATTTTTACTGTTTTTTTTATTGTCAAACTCAGGGTAAATAATTGTGCAGGGAAAGAATTTATTTTGTTTCTTTATTCATTAAGCAAATATACTGAAGTGTAAAATATTTAATACGATATTATACAATTATCCATAATAATAAACACAATAATAGAAGTATTATCGTAAAGTACGATATACACAATCAAAAATAAGATAAAAACTGAAAGTTGATTTTGAAAAATTAAGAAAGTATACGTGTGTTTTATATTAAATCAAATTTTAATAGCATATCAATAGAGTTAGAGTTCTTACGAATATCAATGAAGTTAAAACTTAAAAGTAAAAATGCTATAATTCGAAACTAATTTACATTTAATATGAAGTATAATAATCGAGTCTATATGACGAATAGGCTAATATCGCGCAATACTTTGCGTTTGGTTGTTGCAATTCATCTTTTTTTTTTCATGAATATATAAATTCTTCCTTCTTTTTTTATACAATATTACAAAGAGGAACAACTGTTTAAGTAATTGTCACCTGAAATTTTGTCTAAAAAATAAATCAGTTTTTTTTCTCAGGTTTGTTCGTTTTAGTCGCACTTTTTCTGCACCACCTCTTTTTCACGTACTATTATTGTATTTCACCTTAGGCTGATCAAAAATTCGATTTGTTTGCTTCTTTTATAATCCAAAAAGAGAAGGATTAAAAAAAAGTAAAACAAATCAAATAGAGGACAAATTTTTGATCAACCTGATATATTTTTATATTAAACTTTTTTGTTTTTTTCTACATTTGTAAAATCATAAAAGAAAATGCTTTACGATGAAATTATTTCTTAACAATAATTTATAATATTCCTTTCAATGATTCTATAAAATACTTATTGGCTGTTCTTAATGAATGTAAAATTTATTTTTTATCTATCTTTGTGATTTCTTCTCTATACTGACTTTGCAACAATAATTACGTATTTCCGCTACAATACTTCCTAACACGATAAAAATTGAATGCATTTAAATTTTTATTACATCCATTAACACAGCCAATAAAATCAGATTTGTTAATCATGGCGCTTTTATCTGTTTCTTGTCTTTCTTTGTTGTTATATAAATTTTTAAAAACCTAGAATTAAACAATATTAATGTAATTTAATACATATGTATAAGAAAAAAACTTTAATTTTTATCGTAATTGAAACTTGCATATGTACACGTGTTAGTATTATGCATTTTTATCAGTTCACGCTGAATATTCTTACACCTACTATTTAACGTTTTATTTATCTGTTAATTTCATGTGATTGTTTTTCTCACAGTTCTTGTTTGTTTTCTATTTTCAAATAATTTATTTCTTTTGCAATTTTAGTATTTAATGCGATGCGAAACGAAAGAAAAAGCGCCACGATCAAAAATGCTGAATAGAATCATTACGATTACGAATAAACGGCCTATTACTCTCTCTGCTACAATTGATGTATTAGATTGACTAAAAAGTTCATTCGTTTTTTTCTTTGATTATATATTCCATATAAGAGAGAATTTTTCTGAGAATTTTAAACAAATTCTATCTTTCAAGCTGGAACAACAAATTTTTAACAAACGGCTTTCTTTATTCTCATGTGTGTATCATAACATTATATAACATTGTTCCATTAAGAGTTACGTATAAAAAACGAATACATTTTTTTAGCAATCAATCCAATACATTTACAGTTTGTTGTTGTATCAAATAAAAAACTTTTCTTCTTAATAATAACCTCTTTTAATTAACAATATTTACTCAAATACAAACGAAATCAGAGAGTATTAAGATTGATACGTTGTGCGAACAATTCTATATTTCCTTATCAAGATTTATTAGTCAAAATAATTAACTAAAGTTGAACTAGTCAAGTCCAAAACATGTATAGTTCGAAAATTAGAAAACTAGAAAAGATAAATTACTCGTACAAAAACTTTTTTGATCTAAAGTTGATGAAAAAAATATAACAATGGAAGACCTAGCGCGAGAGGGATATATCATCACGAGTAACTTTCTAGACTTGAAATGCATTATCTACTTTATAATGAATTTTATAAAGTAGAAGAAGGTTCATTTCTCATCTCATAGAACCGAATTATTGGCCGAAGGCCAACAGAGAAACAAATGCGTCACATTAAATCTTTACAAAAGAATTAAATCTTTACATCTTGAGTATTGTCAAGGAAGACCTTGAACTTATTTCTATTACTTAATAAAAAATAACGTTTTATGTAAAAAAAAAAAAAAAAACGGCGCGTTTCTAGCTTCAAATTTCAGAACTTATCCGTGAAATGTTATTATATATAATACTTTTCTTGGATAGCAATCGTTAATTTGGAACTGCGTGCCAATTGATATGCCTTCGATATTTACCGAATTTTTACAATTAATCGTTAGTTTGTTTCTGAATATTTGCGTATTGCGACCGCGGAATTCGCTAATTCTTAAATTAAAAACAAAAGTCATGTGTCGTGATTTTGTAAATTATATTTGATTATTTTTTCTTTCGGACTCCAACTTTAGTTAATTGTATTAACTTACGAAAAATCCAATAAGATCGATATGTTTTCTGATTTTTTTCACATTTGGTTTGTATTAACTTATTTTTCTACTGCGCGCGAACATGCGTATCTTCGATCGCATTAACCCTCTAATTCTAATATTACTTCCAACGATCATTTCATTACATAAATCTCATTTAATATTTTTTCTATAAGTACAATTGTTTGTATGTGTGTGTGTGTATGTATGTGTGTGTATATTGCGAAAAGATTTTTTTTAATGTAAAAAGATTCAAGTATTCGTTTCTTGCAAGAAGAGAGTGCGAGAGAGAGTACGGCTAAATTGAACAGACCTTTTACATGTACAATTACACCTTGAATTGGAAGATCGTAAAAGAAACTGAGTTGTTAAATTGTTGTCATTATTTCTGCCTAACTGTATTTGGTTTGATCGCGACAAATTATACCAAAAATGCAATTTATCATGAACTTCTAAAAATGCAAGAACATTAAACGCAAACTCACGCACATACTCAATTATGATACCTACAACTTTCATCCTCTTTCTCTCTCTCTCTCTCCCTCTCACCCTCCCTCTCTCATTCATTCATTCTGCATCGATCATTCTTTCTTTTTTCTCTCACACTTTCTTTCGTTTTTAAGGAATTGAATACACTAGTTCGGTACGACATTGTGCAAACAGAAGCTCCGTTGCACACTGAATTTTGATCCGAATCTTTCGCTTTCCAGGCGATTATGCTCCAAATGCTCGAACTATTGAGCTATCCAGATCTCATTGCTTTTAACAGTCTTCGCTCCTACTTCTAACAAATTAATAACAAATTCTAACAAATTAATGTTTTTATATATTATTTTATATTAGCCATTGCCAGTTATGAGTGAGCGAAAGAGTATTAAAGGCAATTAAAAATTTTTAATTTTTTGAATTAAAATGAAAAAATATTTAACGCCAAAAATATATTTTAATTAGCACAGTCGAACGACAATCTCAAGAAATCAAGCGTTAGAGAACGTATATCAAGAACTAATCATTTCTATATGAGATAAAAAAAAAAAAGATTAACAGCAAACTTTTTTTCTGTTCAATACATTATCCAAAATAGGGTGAAATAATTCACACAATGGCTTTATATGATTTTATGATAGTACTTAATTTTATATTCGCCAACCATCGAGAATGTATAGTGAAGAATTTTGCTCAAAACAGATTTTTTATTATCTTTATAATAATACAATACACCAATTTTCATAAAACACTAATCACACAATTTGCCAATTGACAAATTCGTTATTTAGGTACAAATAAACCTTTATATCAGCTTTTAGTACGTACCTGTTTCACAATTGGTAGAAGTCATGCGCAACGTAATGTGTAAGTCTTATTTGTTTATACTAGTGTATTCAATCATCATCAAACTTGTCATTAGTTCCATTCACACTTTAACTTGTCTGCATTTATCTTCGCCATTCTTTCTCAAGAGTACAGACTTTCCTTAAAATTTCTCGGAAGAAGCGGAGTGGACAGATTTTACGGAGCTTTCGTATTCCAATCTTTCGGCATCATGATTATTCCCATCATTGGAAGAAGTAACAGTAATTACTTCCGCGTTGTTGGTAAGACGACTCAATCTAAACACATGAAGTCATCAAGAGGAGAAAATTAGGGGTGGTGTAGTGCTGATGTCGCTGTGTGGTCGCGTAGCAGCTCAACAACAGGTCAAGTGTGTGATGGGGTGGGCCGGGGGGTGGGTGGTTGAAGAGGTCGGGTGGAGGGGCGGTACTGGTAGTTCGTTCGCGTATTTCAGGAAGTTTCGTTATTTTATCATTCAAGGTCAACGGGGGCTTGGGGCGGGCGGGCTCGGCCGG